>ML787257.1:894656-905830 GCA_009831015.1 Picea engelmannii
TTTGGTTTAATGCACAAGAGTGGCAATGCCAAAGGAAATAGGTGGATAGGGGTTGAAGAATATATATGTATTCACCATGGCACTAGTTGTAAAAAGCTCGTGGAGGTTAATTTGTAATGAAGGATTGTGGGGAAAGTGATGAAAGTAAAGAATCTAAAGGAAAATCCATAGAAGAAATGTTTAGAATGGAAAGTAAAAGTGTTCAAGAAGCTTCAATATTTTGGAAAGGTTTGATTAGGGCCTTCCCTGTAATTGGAAAATGGGCAACTTGGAAAGTACCAAGAGAAAATAAAGTGAGAATTTAGGAAGATCCTTGGCTTCGCTACCAAGGAAATTTAAGGCTATTTAAAGCCCTCCTTAATGATTGCATTCTATTGGGTGTTTCTCTTTGGAGGACATAGCAAGTCCTATTGGAAGAAATGGTTGGTCCTAGGGTTGGAAATCAACAAAAGTCTTGGATATATAGGAAGAAAAACTAGAGAATGATCTCAATATGTGAATTTGTTGAATCACAATTGCTTACATCTATTAGAGCAGGAAGGCATAATCAAATGGTCAAAAAATTAGGGCACGAGGGATTATACAACTAAAATTGGCTACTCGGCCAAAATGGAAGAATCTCAAGAAGGAGAAAGAGTATGGTGGTGGAAGCTAGAGAGCCCTTTATAAACTAAAATATTACTCTAGATGGATTTGGCTAATAAAATCTTAACATGGGACAATGGCCAAAAGAGGAGTTGGCATGGGCCAAGGCGATGTATAATGTGCAAATGTAGTGAGGAATCCGTGGATCATCTTTTTGCCACCTACTCTTTTTCCAAATATGTTTGTAATGAAGTATTACAAATCTCAAGTGAGAGAAGCAAATGGGATCAAATGTCTTTAGTATAATGTATTTTCTCACAAATAACAGATAAATCTAATTTTTTAAAGGCTTCGCCATGCTTTCTAATTTGGGGTATCTAGATTTCGAGGAATTACATGATTTTTCAAGGTCTTGACTTGACCAATCCACAAGTGGCCTACTAAATTAGGCTCTCTTTTAAGGGGAGTTAGAGACCTCCAAAAAAAATACTCAAAGAATCCTGAAAGAACTAAACATTGATTATGAAAAGGCCCAGGGCATTTTTGATGGGGCTTGTCAAGGAGCCCTAGGTGTGTGTGGGGCAAGGGCTATTCTTTTCTTTAAAACTACACACTATATTTCTTTGAAATATGTTGTTCAACAAGGTACAAATAATCAAATTGAATTTCATGCATTGTGGCTTCTTCTAAAAACAACGACAAACAAAGGTTTAAAACACTTGTAGGTACTTGGATATTCCAAAATGTTGATGGATTGGGCAAATAATAAATGTATAATAGAAACTTAATTGTTAGCCTCAATCATGGATCAATTTCTATAGGTAAGAACTAGTTTTGATGATCTCTTTTACTCACATTTATAAAGAGTTCAACATAAAAGCAAATCAACTTTCCGAAGAAACTATATTATTGCGGAAGGGGTTCCTATATAAGCAAGAGTTCAAAGGAGGGACTCAAATTTCATACTCTAAAAGATTATTTTATTTATGTTCAAAGGAGGGACTCAAATTTCATATTCTAAAAGATTATTTTATTTATGTTGGAGTTGAAGGGAGTATTAAATTTGTCTTTTGTTTGAGTTTTTTTTGTCTTGTTTAATGAGTGAGCCTTAGGGTTGTAAATAATTTTGGAATCGTGAAGACTTCCCTAGAGGAGCCTAGGAAGATTGTAATAAGTAAGTATATGACAAAGAAAGACATAGACAATGTTTTGTTTTTGAGCATGCTAATGCAATCAAATGTGTAATTTGATACTACACTTGAAATATTGAATATAATGACACCATTTCAAGATGTGCATAGACAATGTTTTGTTTTTTTAGCTTGCCAATGCCATCAAATGTGTATTTTGATACCACACTTGAAATATGGAATATAAAGATTTTATTTTTAGAAAAAAGAGAAAGGAATTTATTCTCTTCAAACTTAATAGCTCTTTTTTAAAAGTTAAAAAATTAAACACATTTACAAGGAAAAAGCATTTACATGTTACACTTTGAAAAATAAAATTAAACACATTTACAAGGAAAAATCATTTACATGTTATACTATGCTAAAAAAACAAAACATTATAAACTTATATTTTCAATAAAAAGTTGAATATGTTAATTTCAAAATTATTGAAGAAGCTAATATTTACAATAGTGGTTGTTCTGCAAAGCTCCATAAAAGTACGAGGAGTCAATGTGTAACTTTAAGCCATAGGTTAAACGTTCTACGAAATGACGTTTTTTCCAAGGACATGTATCCAAAATCCGGTGAGAAATTATTAGATTCGTAGATTTGAGTGATTACTTCTGTATAATCCGAGTGTTCGAGGGGTTTTTCAGCATGTTGAATCCATTTTTGCATTCAAAAATGGAATTTGAACAACAAAAAAATAATGATTTGTGTAAATTTGTATTGCTAGATTCCAACAACAACAAAAAAAAACACTTCATAGAACAACTAGACAATGCCTAACTTTAATATGTTACCTTGTAAATAACTTTAACTTTTCAGTTATTACGATTTGAAAATTGACATCACAATTTAATAATTGAAGTTGTCGCATGCCTCAACATACTACAGTAAAATGTATAAGATTAAAAAGTTAGAGGGTGTGGGAAAGAAAAGTATCAATATTCTCTCGTAATTGATAAACGGTCCATGTCATAAATAAAACATTTATTTCCCCGGATCGGGTGTTGGTGCGGGCCACATGGCATCAGGAGGAGGCGCACATAGGCCAGCGTGGCGAGAGCCACATGACGGATTCATGCCAAGAACAACTGCCACCCCCATGCATTTAATCCCTCCTATGACGTCCGAGGCGCCATTAAGCCTGGTGCACTTCCTGTCTCTGGCTGTCATTTCGATGGGCGATTTCATTAAGACTTTGCATGTGGCTCGGCCTTCATCTCAACCGGCTGAGCAGACATGGTCCATTCTGGCTTACCTCTTCCTTGCACTCTCCTGTTGTGCTTCAAACCCTTCTTACCTGCACCTTGGTGCTCTCCTGCAACTAGTTATTCTCCCGACCTCTCCGCTCACCTGGGGTTTCTCTCGCATGCCAACCATTTCTCCTGCGTGGTCAGCATACCTAGGCAAAGAGGTAGGCCAAGAAGGGGCTTGTCCTGAACTCCATCCCAGCTACGAGCGCCTGTACCTCACCCTGGTTCTCATTTCGGCTTCGGACGCCTATCCCCCTCACAATCTTCGTTGTCCTCACATTCCTCGCACTCATCGCACTCTTCGCAGCCTGACTTGGAACCACTCGCCACCTCTTCCCGGCTTGAAGGTTTGGTTCTCATGCACAGTTCGGTCGACTTACCCTCAGAGCCCTTCCTGGACAGAGCCTCCACTTCCCCTGGCCAACGTACCTTTGTTGGCTTCTGAAACTTTTCACTTCCACCCACCCTTGGAGGCACCACCATTTCCACATTCTATTTCCGACTTTATCCCAAACGAGCAGATGCAGGACAACATGGACATTCTATACGGGTTGGTCTTCGACCTCCGACAGGGAGTGGATGATCTACTATTTCGGCTGCAACAACTGGATGGGAAAGCCTCTGCACTCCTCCACATCCTCTCCACCTTCCAGAGAGCAGCAACGCAAGCCGAGCACGTCCCAGCATAAACATTTGGTCAGGGCGAACAGGAGCTTCCAGCGGAGGGTGGCAACCTGGGGCAGACCATGCAGGTGGATGGGGAGGCGGCAGTAGCGGTGGATATTACGGATGCTGACGCACATATGGAATGGCGAGGAACACCTGTCGAAGAAGAGCTCTAGAACGAGGCCACCCATGCCACTTGGCTGGAATATAAGCCAAATGTATGACCCCTATGGGGACTCTAATTTAGTCTTAGTCTATTACTCTCAGTTATGTTTACAATTTTACTAGTTTGATAGACATGTAGACCTTAACACCGACTGGCTGAACTGGTTTCCCCCTTGGGGCAGTTCAGTTACTACAGCCTGGCCATTCTGAACATTCTGCAACTCTGGTTTTGTTTTTGGAGGCTCTTTATACTTTAATGAAATACTCTTACTTACAAAAAAAAAACAACACATTTATTTAAAATTATTTATTTAAAATTATTAGTGTAAACATTAATTACATTTATTTAAAATTATAAATGTAAACATTAATGATAAGGGTGCATTATAATCATAAAAATGTGCTAGTTTCATCATATTTATTGTGCATTATAATCATAGAAATGTGTCAGTTTGATCATATTTATTCCCCACCTCAAGTAGGAATATATAAATCGATTTGTAATCAAATTATTTTAGACATTTAATTAATTTGTATTTCCAAACTTAATTCACTCATGTACAACTTTGTTTCGTTAAAAATGTTAAATTTTTATTTGTGCAATATTCAAATTATTTTAAATTTTATTGGTCAGCACATGTGATATGACTAATTTCTATGATATGACTAATTTTTAGCATTTCCTCGATGACACTATAAAAAATCAATATATATTAATACATAACACAAACCCATGTACAACTTTGTTTCATTAAAAATGTTAAATTTTTATTTGTGCAATATTCAAATTATTTTAAATTTTATTGGTCAGCACATGTGATATGACTAATTTCTATGATATGACTAATTTTCAGCATTTCCTTGATGACACTATAAAAAATCAATATATATTAATACATAACACAAACCCATGACATAAATGTAATTAAACAAGATAATGTATTGGAACATAGGTAACGGCTATATTCAATGAAAAAAACCATAAATTAAAATAAAATAAAGAAAACGTATAATTAAAAAAGAAGAAGAAGTTTTTATTCAAGTAAAATATTGCCATTGACGTGGGTGTGGGCGGAAGGCCCTAGTCTTCATTCATTAATTGCCATCGACATGGGCGGAAGAGGAGCATTGATTAATTGCCATCTACGGAGAGCTGGGCAGGAGAGGACCGCTGGAAAGGAAAGACGAGAACGCATTGCTTCTGTACGGACTGTACCAGCAGGTAAGCTTCACCCATACTTACCCATGAGTTTCGAAATTAGCAATGCAAGGAAAGACGTGAAGGCAGCAATAAGACTTTAAACTTATAAACCAATAAAACTGTGACAAATATATATATATATATATATATTTTTATTTTAAAATATATTAATATAAGTTTCCTAAGCTAAACGTTATAATTTCTGAAAAATTTGAAAGTCAAACCTAAACTAATAGACAGTCAACGATGAACTCATCGCTATAGTCCCAGGCCTTTGGCAGGGACTAATAACTAACATTTAATTGATTACTCAAAGTTGCTTTGTAAACCTATAACTTAAATGTAATTAAATCACTAACATTTTTTTGAAGACTCTACATGTCTCCTCGAGATTGCTTCATAAATCTAAATTCACTTATATCTTAATTCCATAATAATGACCCTTTACATAACTAATGTTCTAACTTAATTTAATGATTGATGTAGTCGATGATCCATAACCAAGCTTTATTTACTTCCCTTCTTTCATCCGATTACTACATTATAAAGCCTCCTTTAATAATTTTCTTTAGCCAATGACATAACATCCATGTCTTTTTTATAATCATATCATACTACATGCATTTAAAAAGAGAGATCGAGAGAAGAAATCAAGATGGCCCATAATAGGAAGGGTCTTAGGTATCAAATTGTGGCATCTAATGTAATCTAGAACCACATATGCCAACATTGAATTCCACAACAATGTGTATTAGCAAGCACGGGTGTGTAGCAACAAGGAAGACCTACAACTCTATAATTATTTTTTAGCAATTGACATAGATATAACAACATAAATAGAGTGATGGTTGTGGGCTAACATGCCTATTCCGAGAGGGTATTTTTTCTATAGAAAAAAATACATAATTTTTAATCAGAGTTGAATGAGAAAAAAAATACTTAATTTCTATTCAACTAACTAATGGAGGAGAGGATGAGGATATTTTTTTTCATAGAAAAAAAATACATAATTTCTATTTAGAGTTGAATGGAGAATTACATTCCTTGCTCACAACATTTCTATACATATATCATAAGCAAATATTTCAATTACTTTTAGATACAAAAACTTCCTCTACCCCTTAACTCCTACATAAATTAAATCGACTTTAAAAGCCTTCAACTACAAATAAGATTCACAAAAAATGATGTTCTCTTTTTTCATAGATTTGTCCAATTTCCTAGACTATATAAGTTCTTTAGACATCTTCACAAAAAAACAACATAGCTTCATTCTTAACTAGGAAATTATAAAATAGATTGTGTAGAAAAAGTGAGGGCTCTATCCAAGGATTCCTTCGATTGTATAACTCTAACTTTAATTTGTGGAGACTCCTTTGATAGTCCATCTACAACCATGTTTAGTTCTCTAAATATATGTGTATATGATATATGTTACACTTCTTATTCACCTCAATGTACCTCATATTTTTTTGCTGGATGTGACCCATCACATGAGCTAATTTGCACCTATCTTGATGATGATTGGAGCTCAGAGTACCATGATCATGTGTGCCACCATGATGCTTCATACAATTTTAGCATGATCAACCAAAAGTGTGACTACTTTGTAATCATGTATTCTTTTGAACCATGCTTAGATGAATTATGTAAAAGCATTGTAATGTCTAGGTGGTATCTCTAGACCCTTGATGGTTTGCAATATTCCAGATATAAAAAGTATGCAAAACATAAATAAATATCTAGAAATGGCAAATGAACAACAATATAACCAGAACAACACCACAATAATACCAAAATGATGCAAGAATAATACCATAAAGAACACTTTGATTACTGAGAGCAATGTTCACTTGCCTCTTCGAGGGGGCAACCTCCAACAGAGCAGAGCTCTATTACAGTAATATCCAAGACAAAAGTTCTCATACCCTCGACTCTTATTTATACTAAATATGTCTATCAAAAGAACCATCTAGAGGAAGATCCATCTAGAAACGGAAGCTTCTATTAGGTCTTCTTACATTGGACTTATTCTTCCTTATTTCTAGGTCTTATTAATATTGACCTTTATTACATGGAAATATATTATTCTACCTACGTGAGGGGTTAGGTTCCTAACATGTCCTCCCCCTTAAAAACAACCTTGTCCTCAAGGCTTGAGATGGGGAAATTGTTGCAAAATGGTAGCTGGTTCCCAAGTGGCATCTACTGGAGTTGTATCTTTCCATCGGACTAACACTTCATTGATGGTTCATTGACGCAGTCGACGCTCACATTGGTCCAAAATTGTTTGTGGTTGTAGCCAAATGGAGCCTTCTTCATCCAACTCAGGAAGGTTGGTTTGAGTTTGTCACTTAGTTCCAATCACCTTCTTTAAGCAAGAAACATGAAAAATAGGATGGAGCTTAGAATGATTGGGCAAAGCTAATTGATAGGCCACCTATCCCACATGCTTGAGAATGGTACAAGGACCATAAAATTTGGGCGCTAGTTTCTGACAATGGTCAACCTTGAGGGAATTTTGCTTGTAAGGCTGCAGTCGAAGAAACACCTGATCCCCTTCTACAAATTGATGTTCAGAGCGACCTTGATCTGCTTGTTGCTTCATGCGATTATGGGCCATGACCAAATTCTCTTTGAGGGTACGGAGAATAGCCTCTCGAACTGTAAGTGTTTGGTCAACCGCCTGGACCTTCGAGACACCTGACAAATATGAGAGAATTGAAGGTGGCTTTTGTCCATATACCACTTCAAAAGGAGTCATGCACGTAGTTGTATGGTATGAAGTGTTGCACCACCATTCAGCTAGTGGTAACCATTGAGCCCATTGATTTTGCCTTTCTGATGCAAAACACCTCAAATATGTTTCCAAACATTTGTTGACAAATTTAGTTTGACCATCAGTCTAGGGATGATAAGTTGTGCTGAGATGCAATTGGGTGCCTTATAGCTTGAATCGTTCTTGCCAAAAATTGATGGTGAAATTTGGGTTGCGATCAGAAACAATAGAATGCGTCATGCCATGAAGCTTAAAGACCCGATCCATGAAAAGTTGAGCCACATCGGATGCGGTAAATGGGTGTTGAAGAGCACAGAAATGAGCATACTTGGAAAGACGATGAACTACCACCATGATGCCTGATTTATTGTCCGATTTAGGTAAGCCTACAATAAATTCCATAGAGATATCCCGCCAAATAGCATGTGGAATCAGAAGCGGTTGCAGTGTGCCAGGAGATTCGACTATTTCTCCCTTGTTGCATTGACACACATCACATTCAGCCACAAAACTACGAACGTCTTGTTTCATACCCTCCCAGAAAAAAGAACGTTTGACCCAATCATAGGTTTTGCTAAACCCGGAGTGCCCATCTGTGGGTGTAGCATGAAGCTCAAAAAGTACCGTGGATTTAAGTTTTGACTGTTTACTTAAATACAAACGGCCTTTGTATCGAAGCTCATCATTGAGCCAAGAGTACCCTGGGGAAACTGGAGAATTGGACTGCAATTGTTGTATTAGATGCGAACTTTTGGGATCGTGTAGCCATTCCTGGGGAACAACTTAGAGCCAATCTGGTGCAATGAAAGAGAGAGCAAAAATGGACCCTTCATCTTCATATTTTCTGGAAAGTGCATCAACAACCACATTGTCTTTACCTTTCTTGTAAATGATCTCATAATCATATCCAAAGAGCTTAGTCACCCATTTTTGTTGCTCAGGGGAGGAAAGGCATTGTTCCATAAAATACTTGAGGCTTTGATGATATGTCTTAATTTGGAAGCGTTTCCCCAATAGATAAGGGTGCCAAAGATCCACGAGATGCAAAATAGCCAACATTTCATTTTCATAGATTGATTTGCCCAAATTTCTCTCGGACAATTGTTTGTTGGTAAAGGCCAAAGGCCAACCCTCTTGCATAAGGACAACGCTAATTCCTTTCCCAGAAGCATCACATTCCAGGACAAAGGTATTTTTGAAATTAGGAAGGGTCGAGACTGGAGTGGTGCACATGGCCATCTTCAAGGTTTGAAAATCCCGAGCAATTGTTGGAGACCAAGTGAAAGAATTATTTTTAAGGAGTGCAGTGAGATGTGCTGCAATCTTTCCATAATTCTTAACAAACTTGCGATAATAACCTGTTAAACCCAGAAATCCCTGCAATCTTTTGAGAGTCTTTGGGTGAGGCCAATCTTGCATAGCTTCAATCTTTTTAGGATCCACCCTGACGCTAGCCTTGCCAACAAGATGAACCAAGTACTCGACTTCTGAGGCACCAAAAGCACATTTATATTGTTTGAGGAAAAGTTGGTGCTGAGAGAGTAGATGGAGAAATCGATCCACATGAGCAAGATGGGTTGTTCAGGTTTTGTTGTAGATGAGGATATCATCAAAGAAAACTAAGACAAAATGACGGAGAAAAGGTCGGAAGACATGATTCATGAGGTTCTGGAAAGTGGAGGGAGCATTACACAAGCCAAGGGCATGACCAAAAACTAATAGTGGCCCTCGTGAGTTCTAAAGGCAGTCTTAGGAATGTCTGCCTCTTTCATACGGATCTGGTGGTAGCCAGAACAAAGATCAAGTTTAGTAAATAATTGGGCGCCACTTAATTCATCCAAGAGGTCATCAATGATAGGAATGGGGAATTTGTCTTTAATGGTGAGTTTGTTGAGGGCGCGGAAGTCAGGACACATGCACCAAGAACCTTCTTTCTTAAGGACCATGACCACATGATAAGAATAGGGGCTCGTACTAGGGTGGATAACACATGCGTTGAGCAGTTCTTGAACCATTTTCTCAATTTCATTTTTTGGGGAAAAGGGGTGACGATAGGGACGGATATTGGGAGGAAGGATTCCTAAGACAAGGGGAATGGAATGATCATAAACACCATAGGAAGGAGGGAGTCCCTATGGAGTGGAAAAAACCACTTGATGTTTAGAGAGGATGGATTGGAGGTCCTGCGACACAGAGGGTGTCTTAGTTGCTTGTATGGCATGGAGTTGGGCAATAATGCCAAAATAACCTTTTTAAAGCAATTTTTTCATGCGATGGGAACTAATGATCTCCGAGGAACCGACGATGATGCCTTGGAACTTATATTGTTGGTCCTCCTGGTCGAATTGCATGGTTAATTCCTTAAAATCCATGAGAATGGAACCCAAAGTCCTTAGCCATTATGCACCTAACACAATGTCACAACCTACCATGTCGATAGCAAACATATGAGATTTCAGGTGGTATTCACCAATTTGGAGACACACATTTTCACAACGCCCTCCACATTTCATGGACCCAACATTGGTAATCATGATTTGGAAATTATTGACTGCACAGATATAACAATTAGTTTCTTGGGCATTGCGGCGATGAACAAAATTATGGGTGCTTCCACTATCAACAAGAATGATGACCTTCATATGCTTGATGTAACCAATTAGCTTGAGGGTTTGGGGAGTAGAGAAGCTAGTGAGAGCATTCAGGGAAATGACCGGTTCTACTTTGGGAGGGTATAGGGGAGGGGTTATGTCAGTGGGTTCAGGTGACACAGACACAAGGGGAGCCTCAACATCCTCTTCTAAAACATCCTCCGAGATGGCCATAAAAAGTTTTTGTTCCTTACACTTGTGTCCCGGAAAATATTTGTGATCACAATTATAACAAAGGCCTTTGAGTTGGCATTCAACCATTTCGACCCTGGTCAATTTCTAGATCTTTAGTGGATTAGAAGGAGGAGTGGGAGTTATTGGTTCAATGCGAGGAATAAAGGAGGGTTTTCTATTTTGAGAAGAGACAACATGTTGTGCTTCCTTAACTCTTTTAGTAGCGTCCACCGAACTTTGAGGCCGATCCATGAGGACATGAGCATGAATCTCATCCTTGAGGCCACTGTTATCGCACAGTTTGTAGGAAGGGTTAAAGGAGCTTGAGTCAAGGGTAGAAACCGGCGTAACAGGAGCTTCCCCACCCACTGTCACCTCGTGGGGGGCTCTTTCTATTTAGGAGGGCTAGTCCAAGGGAGACGTCCCTAAAGTAATCTAGGTTTAAGAAGGGCTAAGGATAATGGATCAAGACAATAGGTTCCCTTCCACAGATTACAGCCAAGTATGAGATAGTCAAGAAAG
>ML787258.1:8274-19178 GCA_009831015.1 Picea engelmannii
GGTCAAACTGGTTCCAAATTAGAATAGGGAAACTTTGGATAGAAATTAGAATATAAATAATGGACTAAATAGGACGGTTCAGTTTTTAAGTAAATGATCATTTCAAGTAGATTGATATAAATTGATTCGAACACATCCATGATGTTCAAGTTAGTGAAAGACATACTTAGGCTCTGCGCATCATCACCATGGAAGAAGCTTCCATGATGTTCAAGTTAGTGAAAGATAATTTCTCTGCCCATCATCACCATTGAACTGAAAAGGTATGAACTGAAAAGGTATGGTATGGTATGGTATGGTATGGTATGCATTTGCATTGCTAATGGAAATGACATTGGCAATGGTATGGTATGCATTGGCAATAACAATGGTATGCATTGGAAATGGTATGTATTGGCAATGACAATGGTATGCATTGCATTCATACCATACAAGGCAATGGAAAGGAAATGGTGTGGCATGCATTGGCATTCACATGGCAATGGTATGGTATGCATTGGCAATAGCAATGGTATGCATTGGAAATGGTATGTATTGACAATGGTAATGGTATGCATTGGTGTGGTATGGTATTGCATTCCTTTCCAATGCATACCATACAAGGCAATGGAAAGGAAATGGTGTGGCATGCATTGACATTGGCATGGCAATGACAATGGAAATGGTATGGTATGCATTGGCATTGGCAATGACAATGGCAATGGTATGGTATGCAATGGAAATAGCAATGGTATGCAATGGCAATGGTATGCATTGCCAATGCATACCATACAAGACAATGGCAAGGCAATGCATACCATTTCCATTGCCATTGCCAATGAATAGCATACCATACCATACCATTGCATACCATAGCATAGAATAGCATAACATACCATATCATACCATTGGCAATGGTATGGCAATGCATGCCATACAAGGCAATGGCAAGGAAATGCATACCATTTCCATCGCCATTGCCAAACCATACCATACCATTCCCAATGCATACCATACAATGGCAAGGAAGTGCATACCATTGTATGCATTGGCAATGGTATGGTATGGTATGGCATTGGCATTGGCAATGAAAATGACAATGTTATGGCATTGGCAATGGCGATGGCAATGGTATGGTATGCCAATGCATACCATACCATTGCCAATGCATTGGTATGGTATGCATTGCCTTGTATGGTATGTATTTGAAATGGTATGGTATGGTATGCATTGGAAATGGTATGATATGGTATGCATTGCCAATGGTATGCATTGACAATGGAAATGGGATGCATTGGCAATGGTATGCATTGCCTTGCCATGGTATGGTATGCATTGGCAATGGTATGCTATGGTATGGTATGCATTGCTAATGGTATGCATTGGCAATGGCAATGGTATGCCTTGGCAATGGAAATGATATGCATTCTCAATGGCAATGGCATTGGTATGGTATGGTATGCATTGGCAATGACAATGACATTGGTATGGTATGGTATGCATTGCCAATGACAATGGTATGCATTGACATTGGTATGGTATGGTGTGATATGCATTGGAATTGACATTGATATGGTATGCATTAGCATTGGTATGGTATGGTGTGATATGCATTGGAATTGACATTGATATGGTATGCATTGGAAATGGCAATGGTATGCATTGCCTTGCCATTGTATTGTATGCATTGAAAATGGAAATGGTATGCATTGCCTTCTCATTGTATGTTATGCATTGGCAATGGTATGGTATGGTACCACATGCATTGGCATTGGAAATGACAATGAAAATGGTATGGTATGCAAATGGAAATGAAAATGGTATGGTATGCATTGGAAATGGTATGGTAGGTATTTCCTTGGTATGGTATGGTAGGTATTTCCTTGGTATGGTATGGTATGGTATGTCTTGCCTTGCCTTGTGTTGCTATGGTATGGTATTCCTTGCCTTGCCTTCACTTTCCATGTCTTGTCTTTTTATACCATGCCTTTCCATGTCATGCCATGCTATGCCATTCCATGGCTTGCCTTGCATTCACTTCGTATGCCTTACCTTTTTTCATGCCATGCCATGCCATTCCATACAATGCGATTCTTTTCCATGTCATTCCTTAACATGCCTTGCATTTCCTTTAGTTTCCATGCACTGCCTTGCATTCACTTTCCATGTCTCGTCCAGTGAAGACCCATAAATCTATTGGGGCACCTGTGTTGAGGATATCTCGTCTATGAGAATACTTTCTAAGGGTTTTGACATTGCATTTCAAGAGGTGAGAGGTTTGTTGTAGCAAACGATGTTTTCTTGTGATCTTGCTAACAATTGACTGGGACAAGACACACCAGGTGCATTGCGGTCTTTAGAACAAGAATTCTTACCAATTATTTGAAAAGAATCTATAAGGATTCATACTATATGATGACTTCTTTCTACACTTTTGATTGTTTTTATGCCTAAAATTCTCCTAACAATAGTCAAACTTCTAGATTTTAACAAAGATAAAAATAATTGACATTTAGCAACATCAAATTTTGGTTCAAAATATTCTTGAATGATTTTATAAGAGTGATAACGAATAGTACGATTAGGTAACTTACCTTCAAGTGATGCTAGACCACTTTCATCAAACTGAATGCATTTAGGAGTTCTTTGTCGTGCAATGCTCAATATAGGTAGGGACAATGAACCCCTATTATGGGACTCTTGACCTCCCTGTTGTGGAGTTAACAATGTTGTAGTTCTTTCCCCTTCAATCACTAAAGGATCAATTGTGGGAGGAGAGTGGACATGGGATTCTCTAATTTTTGGAACATATGACTGTCCAACAAGAGATTGCACCACATGACCTTCTTCACCACAATGTTGTATACCAATTGCTTCTCTAATTTCATCCATTGTATAATCATCTCTGAGAAAATCCTCCATCATTTGGTCATCCACAAAAAATTATCTTGATGAGATATTGTTTGGATTGCTCTATATCCTCCATCAAAAGAAGCAAAGTGCAAAAGTTCGGTGGAAAAAGATATCTTGATGAGATATTGTGTGTCAAAGCGTGATCTGTGCAGGATGTTTTTGTTTGAAGTTGTCACGGTTTTTTCTTGACCATGAGATAGATGAGGCAGGGTGTGCTTGGCACTAAAACATTCCCAACCTGAACATACACACGTTCCTAGAACGTGTGCGCACTAAAGCGCATGCATGTTCTAGGAACGCATGTGTGTTCCTGCTGAGATTAAACAACCAACTCAGTCAAGTCACATGAGCACGTGTGCGCTCTTGATGCAACGGATATAGCATTTAATATACACCAAACCTCTTTATGAATAAAAATGTATAGGGGTATGGGGACAACTAAGGCCTAAGGAGTTAGGATTGAAAGTGTTTTCAAGGATAGAGCAATGGTTAGAGCACCAAGATGTGGGTGATGTGGATGATGTGGGTGCAAGGGTTGTACACAAGGTATATGCATAGTGCACTCAGGGCTCAATTTAAGATAGGGTTAAGGATTGAGTATAAGTTATTCCTAGGCTTATATGGAGCTAGGGGGGTTTATTTCATTGTCTACATCAAGTTCTAGGTCAACGTCTAAATCTAGATCTAGCTCTATGTGGTGATCTAGGTCATGGTCTACGTCAAGCTCTGGGTCTAGTGACAAGATATTTGGAGGAATGGAACCTATTGAAATGGACACTATGACCGTTTGGAGGCTTACATATTATGAGATTGTGGTGCAACCTAAGTGAAAGGACCATTTGGAGGTAGAGAGATAGTGAGATTGCAATGAACCGTTTGGAAGCCCAAACATCATGAGATTGCAGTACACCCAAGTTGAAATGTTCGTTTGAGGAAGAAATATGTGAGATTGTAGTGCACCCTTTGGAGTGTCGGATCAAATCAAATTATGATTAGGGTTATATTATATATTTTCTGGGAAGGGGTGGAGATCATAGAATGTGTTGCAAAGATAACATCATTTCATTTACAATTTTTCTTTTGCAGTTTGTTTTCTTTATTGATATGAATTTCCTTGAGGCTGGCAGAGTAGGTATTGTTGATATTAAGGTAGCTTCGGGAGGTATGAACCTCTATTATGACCTTTGAAAATATTAGAATGTTCCAGAAGGAAGCAAAGAAATGAAGGAAACCCTAGACAAGATGTCGGCTGACAATAGATGATTAATATGAATTAATTAGTACCTAGAAGGAGAAGTCGGCCCCAATAAGTATGCCAAAATCACTATAAATACAGGGCGCCAGTCTCTCATTTAACACACTTCTCAGAATTGTAGACAACGATTTTGTGCGCAAGTCCTGGGGAAGGTGTTGCGCCAGTCCAGCAGTTTTGTGTGCAAGTCCAACAATTTTGTGCAGATTATTGGATTGCTACTAGGATTATTTTCTCTGTCAAGGTCAAGGTGCTCGGAGGGTGGCGTCGACCTATGGTTGGGTGACAAGGGTATTGTCAATGGTAAAACGAGCACAATTCTTTATATTCTAACAGGTTATGGGCCCACACCTCCTTCATTCAGTCTAAACGCTGGAAGGAAACATAGCCGCTAGGATCTTGAGCTCGTTGACGAACTGCCGCTAGGGTTACTAGCAGAAGCAACTTCCAAGACACTGTCGTTAGGGTTACTAGTAGGAGCAGTTGCATAAACCTTAAATCTCAGATCTGACACCTTGTGATGGAGCATCTCACTTAAAGATAAGATATTCAGATGCACCCTAACTCAGCGCACCTTTTGTCTCTCTCAGAATATAGAAACAATGAAGTTGAAGTTTTGGATCAAGGCATGACTAGTTACCAGTCAACCGAAGACATGAATAAAACAATCAGTCTTCTACACTACTCAACACTCACTGGAACGATTGAAGATGACATGTGGATAATCGATAACAAAGCTTCTAGGCACATGACGGGAGATCAAGATAGACTCTCAAATTTAAATGAGAAGAAGACCTCGTACAAGGTAGAGCTTGGAGACAAAACCACTTACCCCGTGGAAGGATTTGGACAAGCCTCCATCAAAATGAAAACAAGTAACTATGTTCACTTAAGCAATGTTTTATATGTACCTGGTTTAGAAAAGAATCTTGTATCCACATCCTTCCTAGAAGACAAAGGAAGCAGAATAGCCTTCGTAGATGGAAAAGTATTATCTTGGCATAAAGACTCCAGTATAGAGAATGCTAGGGTTATTGGAAGTCATGAAGGAAATCTATATAGACTACTAGAACAAAATGAAGAAGCTCTTATACATGATGAAGTCAATCCCAATGAGCTTTGGCACAGAAGGTACGCTCACATTAACTATCAATCATTACCTTTTATCAAAAGAATGGTTAAAGGAATACCAGAGTTGCAGTCTACACATGAAGGGATTTGCAAAGGATGTGCTCTTGGGAAGAATATCAAGAAACCATTCCCAAACAACAATAATAGATCCAAGGAGATTCTAGATCTGATACACTCAGATGTTTGTCGTCTGATGCCAGCGAAATCTCTAGGAGGATCTTATTACTACGTAATATTCATAGATGACTATTGAAGAAAGACTTGGTTATACCTACTAAGGAAAAAAGACAAATTATTCAACAAGTTTCAAGAATTCAAAGCAGAGATAGAAAACCTCACGAATAAGAAGATCAAGACGCTAAGAACAAATAATGGTGGAGATTACACATCAAAGGAATTTATTGCATTCTGCAAATTGGTAGGGATTAGGAGGGAGCTAATTGTTCCTCATAACCCTCAACAAAATGGTGTAGTAGAAAGAAAGAGTAGATCTATTGAAGAAACCATAAAAGCCTTACTAAATGATCAAGGTCTATCAATGTTCTTATGGGGAGAAGCAACAATGACAACAATATATGTGCAGAACAGAAGTCCTCATCGTATTTTGAAGGACATGACACCAGAAGAAGCCTTCTCAGGTAAGAAACCTAATGTGGAAAACCTAAGAATATTTGGATGTCCGATTTACTCTCACATACCCAAGGACAAAAGGAATAAACTAGAACCCTCAGGAAAGAAGGGAATATTCGTGGGATATAGTGATTCATCCAAGGCTTATAGAATATATATTCTAGAACAACATAAGATCGAAGTCAACAGAGACGTAACATTCAACGAAAAGATGGCTTTCAAGAAATCCATAGAAGAAACTATAGAAGAAGAAGAGTACGAAGAACCTATTAAAGAAAACATAGAAAACTAGAATGATGAAAAGGAACAACCTGATCATCCGATGCAACCATGTGATAACATTGATTCAGATACCTTACCAAAGATCAAGAAATGACCATCATGGCTTGAAGCTACTTTGAAAGAAGCAGAAGGACTCAAAGCCCCATATGGGACCTCTAGAAAAAGTAAGAAGCCTAAAAGATTCTCAAGTTATGCAACTTATATGACGAAACTTCTAGATGAAGAACCTACCACATTTGAAAAAGAAGTTCAAAAGGGACAATGGAAAGAAGCTATGACAGAAGAACATCAACCCATTATGAAGAATGAAGTATGGGAAATCGTACCGAGACCTAAAGAGAAATCAGTGGTAACTTCAAAATGGGTATATAAGATCAAACATGCAGCAGACAAAAGCGTGGATAAATACAAGGCAAGATTCGTAGCTAGAGGGTTCTCCCAGAAGGAGGGAGAAGATTATGACAAAACCTTTTCTCTGGTGGCTAGATATACTTCCATTAGAGCTATTATATCTCTTGCCACTTCCATGGGATGGAACTTACATCAGATGGATGTAAAGACAACTTTCCTCAATGGAGCAATTGAAGAAGAAGTATATATTGAACAACCCCAAGGATTTGAGGTACATTCCAGAGACACTCATGTTTGCAGATTGAAGAAATCCCTATGTGGACTCAAGCAAGCTCCAAGAGCTTGGTATGCCAGAATGGACAGTTATTTAACAAGACTTGGTTTCTCCAAGAATCATGCAGATCCAAACCTCTATTACAAAGTCATGGAAAATGCACCTGTAATTATACTACTATATGTTGATGATCTATTCATAACAGGTGAAGAGTCTCTCATCATCCAGTGAAAGAAGGAACTAGCTTCTAAATTTGATATGAAAGATCTAGGTCTCATGCATTACTACTTGGGACTAGAAGTATGGCAGGAGTGTGGTGAAGTATTCCTTGGACAAGGAAAGTACGCAATAAAGATCCTTTTGAAGTTTGGAATGATGGATTGTAAGTCCATGGACACTCCAATGAATACAGATATAAGAAAAGTAAAGGATCCAGATTTTGATCTAGTAGATCCATCTCTATATCGACAACTAATTGGGTCATTGATGTATTTGGTAAATACTCGACCAGACATTTGTTTTGTCGTTAATACACTAAGCCAGTTCCAGGTGGAACCGAGACATGAGCATTGGATAGCTACAAAACATGTATTAATATATACTTGTGGAACAATAAACTATGGATTGAGATATACCGCATCCAACGATATACAACTTCATGGATTCACAAACTCAGATTGGGCAGGAAGTGCATAAGACAAAAAGAGCACTTTAGGCATGTGTTTCAGCTTGGGCTCCGCTATGATATCTTGGGGCAATAGGAAACATAATTTTTTCACACTCATCATAGAAGAAGCAGAGTATATCGTAGCATGTGAAGCACACACAAAACAAATATGGATAAGGAAGTTAATCTCCGATTTATTTGATCAGATTCCAGAATCGACCATAATATATTATGATAATCAGAGTTGTATAAGATTACCAGAACATATCATGTTGCATGAGAGGTCGAAACACATTGATATCAAATTCTATTTCATTCGAGATAAAGTCCAGGAAGGAGAGATAAAGCTCGAGTATATCCCCACAGATGAGCATACAACAGACATCCTGACAAAGCCTCTATCCAGAATAAAGTTTGCATATTTCCGAGAGAAGATGGGGATCATGGAAATAACTCCCTTAGATGAAAGGGAAGAAATGACTCTCCAGGTTGGGAGGGAGCACTGAAAATATTATTGAAGACATTTATTTTTTAGATTGAAAAATAGTCCAGCTCGGGCAGATTCTTTCCTGTTGGGAAATTGGATTGAGATTTGTGACGGACGGTGATTTCCCATTGTGGTTAACATGGGAAATTGGTCCAGATTGTTGATGTATCATAGACAACGACTTCCCATTGTGGTTAACATGGGGAGTGGTCTAGGGTAGTCTCTCTTCTTGAGGGTTACTCAAGAAGACTGGCCTGCCTCACCAAACAACGATTTCTCATTGTGGTTAACATGAGGAATGGTCTGTTTTGGAGGTTGATACAGGACAATCTTTTCTTCTTATGGTTAACAAAGGAAATGGTCCAGACAGTCATTCCTTAGTGTTTATACATACTCTCCAGGGTGCAGTTTGATTAGTGTAGGAGGAATGGCAAAGGGTGGGGAATGGTCCAGGCTCAAAAATCAGGGACAGACATTCCTTAGGATTTATACATTCTCTCCAAGGTGCACTTTGATTAGTGTATGAAGAATGGCTCAGGGTGGGGAATGGTCCAGGTTCAGAAGACAAAACAATTATTCTTCCTTTCTTGAGAAGAATAGTCCAGGTATCTCATTGTTCTACTTTGAGGAAATATATTATTTCATATCTCATAGACGTGAGTGAAAGATTGGCCAAGATGATTCAGTTTATCTTTAACAATATTTTCTGTGCAGGTTGACATCAGATGATTGTTATGGAGACTGCATGTCTCCAGACAATAGAATTATGCTACTGTGGTGGATATGTTCCACTATTTATGACTATACGTCAGTGATCAAGTACTTGTATGCTACTTGGTGTGGTAGTAAACCACTAGAGTGTAGTTATGTACTACCATGGATAAAACACAACTGTGTTCTATCAATTGATATTGTGCCAGTTGTCATGTACAATTATTCAGTTGGATAATAATGACGGTGCTCATGATGCTACCAGTTGAATGGTCTATTGTGCTCAAGACCATACCTCCCTAACTAGGAGGGAGTGTTGATATTAAGGTAGCTTTGGGAGGTATGAACCTCTATTGTGACCTTTTACAAGATTAGAATGTTCCGGAAGGAAGCAAAGAAATGAAGGAAACTCTAGACAAGATGTCGGATGACAATAGATGATTAATATGAATTAATTAGTACCCAGAAGGAGAAGTCGGCCCCAACAAGTCTGCCAGAATCACTATAAATACAGGGCACCAGTCTCTCATTTGACACACTTCTCAGAATTGCAGAGAGCAGTTTCTACACACTGTAGTCCAGCAGTTTTGTGCGCAAGTCCTAGGGAAGGTGTTGCACAAGTTTTGGGTGAGACTATCTGATCAGATTGGTTACTTCTTGCTTAGTGCATTAGCCTCTCTTGGCTATTGGATTGATACCAGGATTCTTTTCTCTGTCAAGGTCAAGGTGCTCGGTGGGTGGCTTCGGCCTATGGTTGGGTGACAAAGGTATTGTCAATGGTAAAATGAGCACAATCCTTCATATTCTAACAGGCATGAGCTTTGATTTCATGATTATACAAAGTAATACTCTTTATGTGAGTGGATTAATCAAGATCTGTGTGCAGGTTAAAGGTAATGAGTAATATAGGAACACCAACAAGTCATGATAGGTTTCATTATTTTGGGAATTGTCAAGCTCTAGGTCAACATCTAAATCTAGATCTAGCTCTATATCATGGTCTACGTCAAGCTCTGGGTCATCATCTAAATTTAGCTCTAACTCTATGTCATGGTCTAGGTCATGGTCTAGGTCTATGTCATGGTCTAGGTCTAGGTCACAGTTTAGGTCTATGTCTACGGGGGGGTAGAGAGTGAGAGAGTGAGAGTATGGGGGGTCTATGTCATGGTCTATGTCAATATATAGGTCAAATTATAACTCTAGATCTAGCTCTATTTCGTGGTCTAGGTCATGGGGGGAGATAGTGAGGGTGAGAAAGTGAGAGGAAGAGGCGAAAAAGAGGGGGGGTAGAGAGCTAGGGGGGTCTAGGTGATGGTATAGGTATAGTTCATGGTCTAGGTCATGGTCATGATCATATAAGTACTCGTATAAGTAATCCATTGCAAGAAGAACAAAAACTTAACACTCACCTTACAAGTGAGGCTACATTTCTCTGTTGCACAAGTATACTTTATTCGTTGTGAGACATGCCTCCCCTTTAGATGGATAGAAAGAGAGGGAGGTAGAACTAGGGGAAAAGAGGAGGAGGCAGGGAGGGAGAGAAAGAGAGAGTGAGAGTGAGACTAACAACAAGGAGAGAGAGAGTGAGATTGAGTGTGAGGGGAAGGGGGGNTGGAAGGGGGGTAGAGAGATATAAAGAGATAAATGGGGGGAGAGTGTTAATATTATGGTAGCTGCGGGAGGTATTTACCCCCACATGTGAACCTGACGAGAATAGAAGACTCTGAGAAGAAAGAGAAACCCTAATGAGTTGACCAATAACCCTAGAAGCCTTGTCGGCTCAAGAGAATAATTTATATTAGGCTATTAGCCTCCAAGAGAAGAAGTCGGCCAGAATTAATAATAATATACTGAACAGACACATACCTAGAAGGAGAAGTCGGCCCCATCAAACTAGCAGGATTACTATAAATACAGGGCGCCAGTTCTCATTTGTCATATCTCAGGATTGCAGTTTTCCCAGTTGGTGCGCACTGCAGTTGCAGTTGGTGCGTAGGCTTGGAGGAGGGTTGCAGGTGCAGCTGCAGCAGCAACTAGTTTCAGTATTGGCTTAAATATCTCTTGGCTAGGGTTTGGAACATCTGATCAGTCTTTTGTGATGCGCTATCCTTGGGGATTGATGCACTACTCTTTGTTTGGCTATCTAGCCTAGGGTTTTCTTCCGGAGGAATTCTCAGGTCAAGGTTAAGGTGCTCGGAGGGAGGCTTCGGCCTGTGGTTGGGTGACG
>ML787258.1:30497-43695 GCA_009831015.1 Picea engelmannii
GGGTGTGAGATTTTGAGGCATGTCAAGGTAAGGTCTAGATCTAGGTCTTTCCATGCCTTGTGATGTCTAAATCTTGGCATGTCTAGGTCTTACCATGTATAGGAGTGTGAGGGAGAGAGAGGGAGATAGATAGGGGGGGTAGAGAGGGAGAGTGAGAGTGAGATAAAGAGGGGGCAGGGGGTAGATGTAGGAGAGGGAGGACAAAGATAAATAATGAAGGAAATGATTTTTAGGAGCACACACACATTCTTGGAGCACGTGCATGCTCCTAGAGCATGTGCGTGCTTGCTTGAATTCAAATTTTTGGGTGGGATTGACAAAGTGTATGCTAACTTGGTTGGCTCAGACTTAGGTTCGAGATGAGAAACCTAGTGGTTTGGTATGCAAATTAATAAAAACCTCCATTTTTGTGAATACCCCTCTATATCTCTGTCTTTCACATTATTTTTCTATAGGATAAATAATTCAGTTGTTGACGAAATTATAGAAATAGATCGAGTCAACTATTTAGATTTCAAATATATAATTGTTTTTAAAAATTATTATTGTTTACTATTTTTAATCTATTTTTGTCTTCACATGTATCAAAATCCTAGAATACATACCTCTCTTATTTCTGATATAACTTTTTCTCGGCTTAACCATTCTCAAATGAGTTATATGCGGCACAAGATGAGACCGATACCTACAATCCAAAAAAAAAATGTTTTGATCATTTTAAGACCCTTTTATCTTGCACGAACAAAAGACATTGTAATTTCAAGAATATGTTGACTTTGATAATTTAAAAATATCTATAAAATTGATATTAAAAATTTCCAAAAAATACATGGCACAATAAAAATGAGTTCTCTACAAGTATACAAGTTTTTGGAATGAAATTCAATCGTTAAAACACTCAACACCTTCATGAACGAAAACATATACCTTATATTTTGTTGGAAAAATAAGATACCACTTTTAGAAAAAATCAAATTTGACCTAGTTATTCACAATATCTATGAATAAAAGTTGTATATTCAGACATATAATTCAATTTCCTATGTTTCATATTCTTACACCATATTCAAATTCATTGTAAAAGTACCTTGAATAATCTCTTCAAGTTAACATATTGTTGTTTTTCCACGTTTGCATTGCCACTAATGCGTCATGAGAGACCATTATTAGCTTGCACTCACCCATATGTATTATATTTAATAGGATTGTTGATAGTGTAAGATTTTATGGTTAGTAGATTTTTTGTTCTTTGGATTTAAGGATTAAGGATTGCAACTTTTTTTTTCTAGAAATGAAGATATGTTTTTTTTCTAGAAAAAAAATAAAAATATAAAAGAGTAATAATTTTTTAATTGGAGATTTTTTAATTATAAAAAGATTTGCAACTTAATTGTCTTTTAATATCTCTAAGTGCTTAATAAATCCAAAGTTAAGATGGATCTAAGCTAGCTTATATTAGTATTTTTATTCTCACTTGGAAAATAAGTCTCACTTATGTTGTCTTATGTGCATTGAACCCCACCAAATTAAGAACATAAAGTTGAGGTGTTGAAATTTGGAGTTTTACAACAACAAAAAAACATTAGCTTGAGCTCATTCAAGTCATAATGGTTGTACCTATTTTTTAGTGATTCAACCTTAGTTGTAGTTCCTTGTATTTGATACGCTTTATTCAATAGTCCCTAGGGCCCTCGGCATGAACTTCCCTCATGACAACTCACTTCAGATCTTGAGAGCCCTTTTCTACTTTATTTGTTTAGTTGTTTCTCCCCCTTGGCTCGAAGGGACATCAATTCCTATGTATTCAAATTAGTTTCAATGTTCATTATGCTTTTGTGTTTTTCGTAGTTTCTATTATCATTATATTTTACTATGGTGCCCCACCTATTTTCCGTGACCACATTTTGTATTGTATTTGGACACCATTTTGTCTCATTGGACTCTCCCATTTATGCCATGGCACACCAGTCTATCATTATTTGGAGATATCTTGACAAACACATGTATGTCCACCATGTCCCTATTGAAATATTGTACACACATCACTTTTTTGGGTTTTTTGTTGATAGATGGTTCTCCTTCACCCTTCCATGGGTCGTCCTCCTTCCTTGGACACTCCACTCCCTTCTTGGTCCTTCTTATACTTGGGTAAATAAATTGTGATGTATTTCAGCCATACGATTTTCTCCTAACCTCACACGTTGAGGGGAAATCTATTATCACATCAAAAGTACTCACTTGTGACAATTTTCAGAAATAATACATGAATACATCATTATTGGCAGGCATAACCCCCTTTTCCAACCCCTTTCCACCATCATATGACATCAAACTTGTTGGAATCAACCCATGAAAACATTAAAATTAACTAAATTTGGCCAACATAGATATACCCCCAAAAAAGTGCATGTTGGATTACTGAGAGGGGAGGGGGGGGAGGTGAATCAATAATTGAGATTTTTAATCCTTTTAAGCACATTATGCAAGTGTTATTTATATTTATGATCAATATAACATTATCAACCAATAAGTGCATAGTAAATAAACCATGAATAAATGAACAATCATACACATACACAGTACACTAGTATTTTTTACATGGAAACCCAATGCAAGAGAAAACCACATAATGATTTTTCTTATTTGTCTTTAAGAATTACATTCATTGGAAGCACCAACTTCCTTTTTTTTTCTAGCTTCAACTAGAAGGAGGTTCTGACCCCCTATTTTCAGGATGCAGCCTAAGGGAAGATCCAACTTCGCAATTCTATGGCTACAACCAGAAGGAGGCTACAACCCCATATGTTATTTGGCTACAACCACCTATCCTTGCCTCGTCCAACCGCCCTGAAATATAAGTGCCAAATGTAGAAACTCAATATGTCACTCTCACAACCTGTTCTGTCAAATATGCCACTATACGTCAACCAATCTGATCTGATCACATATACCTCAAACACTATACCAAAAGTTTGTACCTAAAACCATGTGCTAGAACCTCATGGTTATAAAAACTCTATCTGTACCAATAACTTCAAAAACATACCTCAACCAAAATCCCTCAAACATGAACCAATACTAAAATTCAGTAGATCTACCTCAGATCAACTCTACAAAAAGCCCAAAACTTCCAAGAGGGAATCCAACAGATTTACAAGGAAAACCCCCAACCAGATTCATAAATTCAACACTACACGTATGAAAACCATACTTTTTTTCTTCTTGTAGCATTCTACTGCCAAGAATCTGCTACCGCAATTTTTCTCTTGCGATTTTTCTTCCGCACTTTTTCTGCCGCAGTTTTTTTGTCGCACTTTTTTTGCTCGGTTTTTCTGTCGCACTTTTTCTGCCACACTTTTCTTGTCGCGATTTTTCTGCCGCACTTTTTTTGCCACACTTTTCCTGCCACGATTTTTATTCCGCACTTTTTCTGCCACACTTTTTCTACCGCACTTTTTCTGCTGCACTTTTTCTACCGCACTTTTCTCTATCAATAATACCTGTCCAAATAACCTTTCACAAAATAGATATTCAATAGGTTTTAATGGGAGAGCCTTTCTCTCTTATTTATACTTCCATGTAGCTTCCTCGAGGGGTTACCTTCTAACCAACTTAACCCACTTTCCTTCTTTTAGGGATAACCCACTTATAACCACTTGTCCTCTTAACTTAACCACTTTGTCCTCTTAACTTAACCACTTTGTCCACTTAACTTAACCACTTTCCAAAAATAGTAAATTATCCACTTCTAGTTGCAACTAAATTATTTTTAATTATTTTCTTATTGCAACAACTTAACCCATGACTAACTCCTAGTTTCACCCACTTGACTAGTCAACTTCTTCTAGAAGCTTCTAGAATTAATTTGACTACTTTGACCTTCTAGATAACTCATGATGGTTCTCCACTTCACTAGGCCATAAATCTCTAATTGTGAGGAGTTATGTGACGTTCCACATATCACCGGAAATGGAATGACATGCACTATCCATCTAGAATAGTCTTAACTGCAAATATATTAAACTTTATACCATTATACATCAATCAAACTAAAGTCCCTTAATCATATTATTGGAGCTACTAGAATTTGCTACCGGACTTGCTTCAAGGGTTGACATCAATGACAACCAACCCACTTAATCAACAATCTCCCCCTTTGGCATTGATGGAAACACTCTGATGCAATACTGAAGTCATATCTCTCATGCTCCCCATGTGACCATCACTCCCCCTGGAACCATGCCTCTTTTCTCTCTCTCCAAGCATCTAACTCTCTATCATGCATCTAATAAATCTATCCCCCTTTGACATCAATGACATAGGTAACTTCCCATCCGGGGTTGCTCCCCCTAACTGAATTGTCCTTTGGGTTTCTCCCATTGACTAAACTCTTCCTAGAACTGCTCCCCCAACATGATCTATCCTCTTTATGGTGCTTCCTCATGTAAATATAAGACATATAAGATAAGCATTCAAAAGCATTCATTTTGGAGTAAAAATTACTCTGAGTCTCTAGTGAAGATACTCAAAGGATTCCCTTGGAAGTGATTTTGTAAAGATATCTACCACTTGTTCTTTTGTTCCCACATATTCAACTCTGATGTTCTTCTCTACAACCTATTCTTGTAGAAAGTGATACTTGATTGGAATGTGCTTCGTCTTAGAGTGCATCATTGTGTTCCTTGAGATATTGATGGTGCTTGTATTATCACAATAGATTGGAATGGGCTCATCATACTCAACCTGTATATCTGTCAGAGTTTTTTTCATCCCTAGAACTTGTGTACAACATGTTGTTGTTGCAATATACTCTACTTCAGTTGTAAATAATGATTGTTTCTTGCTTAGCCAAGATACCAAACACTCACCCAAGTAGAAATTTGCTCCACTGGTGCTTCGTCGATCATCAATGCAACCTGACCAATATGCATCTGTGTAGGAAATAAGTGATAAATCATTTCATTTTGAATACCATAATCCAAGCTCTTATGTACCCTTGAGATATCTGAATATCCTCTTTACTGCTAGAACATATGATTCTTTTAGTGTTGCTTGAAATCATGCCACCTGTCCAACTTCTTGCATTACATCTGGTCTGGATGTTGTCACATAAAGTAAGTTGCCAATCATTGACCTGTACTTCCTCTGATCTGTAGACTTTGAATCATCATCTTTACTTACTTGAAATTTGTTTGCATAGTTGTATTGACTAGTTTGCAATCTTCCATTCCGAACCTCTTTAACATTTCTCTGATATACTTGGTTTGAGAAATAAAAATTCATTACTTTCTTTGACATATCTAAAGACCCAAAAAGAAGGATATTTCTCCAAGTAATGACATTTCAAATTCATTATGCATATTCTTTGCAAATTTATGGCTCAACCCGCCATCATCACTTCCAAAAATAATGTCATCAACATAAAATTCAATTAATAAAATATTATCTTGAGTTACCTTGATGTAGATCTTGTTGTTTGCATTTCCTTGCTTGAACCCTTGTTGTTGTAAGTATCTGTCTAGTCTGGAATACCATGCTTTGGGGGCCTGTTTGAGACCATACAAGGCTTTCTTTAATCTGGAAACATAATCTTCATTTTTTGATAATCGAAATCCTTTTGGTTTCTCAATGTAGACTTCTTCTTCTAGTTCTTCATTCAGAAAATATGATTTCACGTCTATCTTATACACTTTAATATTCTTTGAACATGCATAAGCTAGTATCAATATGATCGCTTATGTTCTGGAAACTGGGACAAATGTCTCTTCAAAGTCAATACCTTCAACCTTTGTGTATCCTTTACATACCAATATAGCTTTGTTCTTGGTAACCTGCCCATCTTCATTCAATTTATTTCTGAAGACCCATTTTGTGTCGATCACATTCTTGTACCTTGGTCTTGGAACAAATTCCCAAGTGTCATTATCATCTATCTGATCCAATTCTTCATCCATGGCCTTTATCTAGAATTCATCCTTCCCGGCTTCTTCAAAATTGTTTGTTTCAATCGAAGATAAGAGTGCTAGGTGCAGTTGTTTTGGTGAATGAATTATTCTTCTAGTCTCAACTCTTGCATCTTTGTTCCTAATAATCTGATGTGATGGATGATTCTTTTTTATTCATTTTCTAGGTGTATTTGGAGGTACTTGTTGTTCTTTCTCTTCTACTTATATTTAATCTTCTTCATCTTCCCCTTCTGTTGCTTCTTCATCCTTTGCTTCTTCTTCGTAAACCTATTCCACTGACTATTTTTATTCTTCCTTTAATTTTCGTCCACTTGTCTCATCAACTATTACATTGATGCTTTCCAAAACTTTGTTGATCCTTAGATTGTAACATTTGTATGCTTTCCTTGTACTCGAGTAACCAACAAGTAAGCCTTCATCTACACGAGAATCAAACTTTCCCATTTTTCCATCTTCTCTTTTGATGTATCATTTGCTTCCAAAGACTCTGAAGTGCTTCACATTTGTTGGTCTTCCTTTCCATAGCTCGTAAGGATTTTTGTCACTATTTTTCCTGAGCATTACTCTATTTTGAATGTGAATTTTTGTATGCACTGGATGTGTCCAAAAAAGATTTGTCAACTTGGAATCCATTAACATTGTTCGAGCCATTTCTTGTACTTTCATGTTCTTTCTTTCAACGACCCCATTCTGTTGAGGTGTTCTAGCAACAAAGAATTTCCTTTTTATACCATGCTTGGTGCAGAAATACATAAATTCCTTTGAAGTAAACTCTCCTCCATTATCATATCTCAAGCATTTGATTTTTGAATCCATTTCTTTGTATACCTTGAGGTTTTCAAATGCTTCTGACTTGTTCCTGAGAAAATAAACTGAAGTCATTCTTGTATAATCATCAACCAATAACATAAATTATTTCTCACCTTTTAAACCCTTTGTTCTAGTTGGTCCAACTAGATCAATATGCACAATTTCCAGTGGTCTTGTCGTTGATTATTCCTTTGATTTGAACCTGGTCATTGCTTTCTTTCCTCATTGACAATGATTGCATAAAGTGTTGGTTGGCTTTGTGATATGGGGAATTACTATGTCTGCTTCCTTTTTGTTGACTTTGACGAGATTATCGAAGTTTATGTGACCCATTCTTTTGTGTCATAACCAAACTTCATCTTCCTTCCCTAGACAACACTTTTCATTTCCAATTTCATTTAATACATATATGTTGCTTGAAGTTCTTACATTTGTTGAAACCAATTTGCCTGAACCTAATTTTCTTATCTTGCATTTATATGGATCGAACATAAGCTTGTGACCTTGGTCACACATTCTACTTACACTTGGAAGATTATGTTTCATATCTTCCACTAGTAGAAAATTTTCTACCTTGGTATCCTTGTTTCCAATTCTGACTATGCCATTTCCAATGATTCTAGTTGAGTCATCGTTTCCAAAGGAGATTGATCCATCTGTTTTCTTTTCTCAATGTTAGAAACTTGTCTTCATCACTTGCCATGTGCTTTGAGAAACCATTGTCAAAATACTAACCACATTTCTTATGCTTATATTGTAGAGCGAGTGTGCATTCTTCATTGCTATATTGAATTTTATTTCTTATCCATGTTCTCTTCTGAGGTTCTTGTCTGTGAATGTTGTGATTCTATTGTGATTCCCTAGGAGGGACTATCATTCTACAATATTTGACCACGTGTCCAAAGTTGTTGCACTTCTAGCATTCCACTTCAGTGCTCAATGATTCAAATGTGTTGTAGTTTCTTTTATGTGTTTCACTAGGCCTTATTGGATAACCATTTTGTGTATGACTTTCAAAGTTATTTATGTTCCTTCTATTAGCTCTGCAATTTACATCTTTGTGTCAAAAATTATTGCATGCATAACATAAACCAAAAAAGATAGTTTGATACCTAGGATTTGAAGATCTTCTAAAAGGAGTTAATATTCTAAATGATTCTTCTTCCAGAGGCATGTATGTTTATGACTGTCGTTGATTCTGAAATATGAATCTTCTCGGTGGAGGAGTGTCCCTGTGATCTTCCTTGTACTAGAACTTCCTATCCCCTTTGACTGTTTATGCATAGCTTTTGGATATGTTTCTTGATCTATCGTTTTGGAGCTTAATCCATTTTATTTATAATTGTATCCAAGTATGGACTTGTCATGATTAGGCCTTTGACTATTGATAATGCCATCCAAAACTTTTGAGTTGTTTTGCATATTTTTCTTTTGAAGATCCTTTATCAATGTGACAATCTTTGCTTCCAAATTTCCAATGATCCTGTCTCTTTATTCTAATTTTTCTTTGAGTTCTTCTTCAATTCTTTTATCTTATTCTATTTGAAACTTCAATTCTATGATCATGTACTCTAGTTCTTGAGTGTCTTCTTTCTTGTCTAGTTCTTTTTAGAGCTTCTTATTTTTCTTCTTTTCTCTTTTTATAACTTCTATAGCACTCAACAATTATTCTCAGTATTCAACTTCTACCTCTTCATATTCTTATTTGATGTCTTCTCTATCACAATCTTCTATTTCCATGAATAGAACTCTTTCTTTCTCACTTTCACTGATTTCATCTTCATCTGATGAGGAGTTGTCTTCTTTGGTGCGAAATTTTTTCTTGAAGACTTTCTTTTTGGTTATTTTTCCTTTATATGTTGGTTTACTATTTGAATCATCTTCATCATTTCTTTTATTTTTCTTATGAAGACATTTTTTAACAAAATGACCAATACCATCACAATTAAAACAAATAAATGGAATCTTACCTTTATATCTTCCATCAGTTCCCTTTTCCAATCTTCTGACAAAGTTGGTGACTTCTTCATCGTCTTCTCAGATGTCACTGTTGTTGTTATATTCTTTTTGTTTTTTCTTGCCCTTTTTATTTGACCTTTTGGATGCTTTGAATGATGTTTCTATAATACCTGGATTTTCCTATTCAGTTCTCATTTCATAGGCTGTGAATATTCCATGTAGTTCATCCATGCTTATTGAGTCTAGATTTTCTCTTTCTTCTAGTGATGAGATATTAGGATCAAATCTCATTGGAAGAGATATTAGTACCTTTTGAACAATTACAGACTCTTCAATTTTTTCTCCCAATCCTATGATTGCATTCACTGTTTCATCAACTCGTAAGAAGTAAGATGAAATATTCTCATCTTCCTTCATCTTTAGTTGTTCGAATTGACCTTTGTAAGTTTGAAGCTTTGCTGCTTTGAATTCTAAATATCCTTCATAAATATTTTGAAGTTTGTACCAAATATCTTTAGTGGAGCTACAATGTTTGTACACCATCTACTCATCAACCAATCTGATCTGATCACATATACCTAAAACACTATACCATAAGTTTGTACCTCAAACAATGTGTTATAACCTCACTGTTATGCAACCTCTATCTGTATCAATAACTTCAGCAACATACCTCAACCAAAATCCCTCAAACATGAACCAATACTAAACTTCAGTAGATCTGCCTCAGATCAACTCTACAACAAGTCCTAAACTTCCAAGAGGGAATCTAACAGATTTACAAGGCAAACCCTCAACTAGATTGACAAATTCAACACTACACATATGAAAACCATACCCTTTTTCTTCTTGTAGCATTCTGTTGTCGCGATTTTTCTACCGCACTTTTTCTGCCACGGTTTTTCCTCCGTGGTTTTTTTGCCACACTTTTCCTGCCGCGATTTTTTTGCCGCACTTTTTCTGCTACACTTTTTCTACCGCAATTTTTCTGTCGCACTTTTCCTACCACGATTTTCTCTATCAATAATACCTGCCCAAATAACCTTTCAAAAAATAGATATTCAATGATATTCAATAGGTACTAATCGGAGAGCCTTTCTCTCTTATTTATACTTCCATGTCGCTTCCTCAAGGGGTTACCTTCTAACCAACTTAACCCACTTTCTTTATTTTAGGGCTAACCCACTTATAACCACTTGTCCACTTAACTTAACCACTTTCCACAAATAATAAATTATCCACTTCTATTTGCAGCTAAATTATTTTTAATTATTTTCTTATTGCAACAACTTAACCCATGACTAACTCCTAGTTTCACCCACTTGACTATTCAACTTCTTCTTGGAGCTTCTAGAATTAATTTGACTTCTTTGACCTTCTAGATAACTCATGAGGGTTCTCCACTTCACCATGCCATAACTCTCTAACCATGAGGAGTTATATGACATTTTGCATATCACCATAAATGGCATGACATGTACTATCCATCTAGAATAGTCTTACCTACAAATATATTAAACTTCATACCATTATACATCAATCAAACTGAATTCCCTTAATCATATTGTTGGGGTTACCGGAATTTGCTACCAGAATTACTTCAAGGGTTGACAACAATGACAACCAACCCAATTAATCAACATGCATCATTATTGGCATACATAACCCCCATTTCCAACCCCTTTCTAGCATCATATGACCTCAAGCTTGTTGGAATCAACCCATGCAAACCCTAAAATTAACTAAATTTTGCCAACATAGATATACCCCCAAAAAAGTGCACATGGACAATGCATATTTTACCCCCAAAAGCTATGTTTCCTCTTAAAATTATTAATTTTCACTGTTTTTTACCCCCATCAATGCACCCAAATTTGTATGATGGGAATTTAGTTATATGTGGATCATCCTAAACCCTAATTTTTATTTTTAATCTCGATTTAGTCATCTTTAACCACTAAAAAGGAAGACATTATCAAGGGAGTTTAACCACTACACCACTATAAATAAAGCACTTGAGATCACTTCATTCATCCATCCTTACAATGTTATGCTACTGGAATGTTAGTAGAATATTGAGGATCTATTTCTCTTGATTGTACTTTTCTAGCCTATTTACATTGCTCAACAACCTAAGAGGGAGTTGCAAGGACTCATCCCAAGGAGGTGTGAAATTGTGGTGAAACCTACACATGTAATTTAGCTAGCAACAATTTAGACAAATCTTAAAAATTGAGATTGTACCTGGTCACCTATCTATCTACTACCTTCTTGGTCCTGTAGACCCATCTGCATCTCAAGATTTTTCTCTGAAGAAAGCAAAACTAGATCCCAAGTATAGCTCTCGAGGAGAGAGTTGTACTACTCTTGCATAGCGACTTCCTAGAAGGGATTCCCTACAACCTCTACACAGGTCTACAGGTCTGAATCTATAACCATGTAGAAATGCATGGGAATCATTGATTCAATAGTTGTGAGTGCATGAGGAGGCTCCTCAAACTGGGACCTCATCCTCCTCTGATCTGTTGGATACCCCACAAGGTCACTTGTTTCATGTAGGGTGGTCTATGCCCACTTGGCCATATGTTGTGGCTCATCATCTGCATGTTCATCATCTTCCAAATCATATTCAGAACTCAGATATGAACCATGCTTTGAATATGTAGACTCGTCATCTTTAATTTCTGGTATAAGAAGAAATACATAGGTCTCTACATGGGTCTCCAATGGTGCATTCATTTCCTCAAAATGGACACTTCATAGACTAGTCAACCTAGGAAAATAAATACTAGGTGAGTGTGTAATATCTCCAACACCCTCCTGAACACTATTAGGGTGTAAATGATGAATGGGTCCCAACAACCAAGGCCATGTTAGGTACCCATTGTACAATGCATCTAAGAATGAACATTGAAAATAGAGGAAAGAGGGAAAACCTCATGGGAAAAAACCCCCCTCATATATATTTTTGATTTTTTGATTTTTTTTCTCTTATGCTTTTCTTTAATCCTTTTTTAATATAAATTTGATTTTTGATTTTTTTTTTTATTTTTCTTTTAAATTCCAATTCTTTTCTTTTTTCTTAGTTTTTCTTACCTTTTAATTTATAAAAAAAAAAATTGAATTATAATTTTTTGCTATATGTTCAAAAATAGTGTTATTTAACTACAATTATTTTGTATGTATTGAAGTAAAGGTAAACAATGTGTTAAAAATGATGTTTTCCACTATATTTTAAAAATCAGGAACCATAAATTAATTAAGGAGACACAATTATATGAAAAAATTTAATTTCAAAAAAGTAAATGGTAAAAAATATGTTTAAGATTGAAAGAAGCATGGAAAAATCACTAAAAACATCGTTGGTAAAAAAAATAAAAATGAAACATTTGAAAATAGATGCAAAAATAAGATTTGAAAAAAAATATGGAAACATTATGGATCAGAAAATTTATAATGTCCAAAAACCATCTTAAAAGGGAGGGGGGGTTCTACCTGTAGCACCATTTTTAAAAACAGGGTAAAAAATTGGACCCTCAGAAAAATGAGAACTCTGTAGAGTTCTCGTTAAGTTGGTAACTATGTTTAAAGCCTGAGTATTTATTTGGATTCTTACTTTCTCTGAAAGTACCCTTTGGTGATGCATGTTTCTCTGCTTCCTTTATAATTTATGGACACCAACCTGGCCTCCTTTTGGAAGGAGATGCCTTTAGGGGTATCTCAATAGACTCTCTTATGGGATCCACTGAAGGCTCTCTAGCCTCCTCCCTCTGCTCATATGAATGTTCATAAACTAAATGTTCATAAGCTTGAGCTTATTGCTCTTATGTAGCATTGAGAACCTCTCTGGAATGATGGAATGCAACTTCCTCCTGAAAAGGCACATCTCTACTTACCTCTATATATTTCTGACCTAGAATATAAATCTGGTATGCTTTTGAGGTTTCACTGTTGTTGGGGATCAAAAATTTCATATTTTCATCCATCTTTCCCTTCATCATTCTTCACATTTCATCGCCCCTTTAACCTTTCACGATATCATTTCCATAAATATACTTGGGTTTCACCTTATTGTTCTCCACTTTATTCATTTTAGTATTAAAAGGGAATTTGTGATTAAATGTTAGAAAATTGGCATGTTTTCATATATATCTCAAATATGTGTGAGCTTTGTAATGTGTAGGAATATGTGAAGGATTAATTCAAAGGACTTCTCGAATACTTCCTCCACCATTTCAATATTTGAGGAGATAATTCGAGCCCATTCCAAGGAGAAGATCATGGAGATTTGGTTGGAATATCTTATCTAAGATATACGATAGATATGTGTGAGGATTTAAAGGGATTATATTTTGTAATAATGGGAAATAGGTTGAGAGAAAAGTGGATCTGTAATAATGAGATGGTTATCTTATCTTCAAGGCTCTCATGTATAAAAGAGAGTGCTCTCTCTTCATGAGAAT
>ML787258.1:43745-80946 GCA_009831015.1 Picea engelmannii
AGGATTTAAAGGGATTATATTTTGTAATAATGGGAAATAGGTTGAGAGAAAAGTGGATCTGTAATAATGAGATGGTTATCTTATCTTCAAGGCTCTCATGTATAAAAGAGAGTGCTCTCTCTTCATGAGAATTCAATTAGGATTAATTAGAATTCAATCAGTTGTAAGTAGAGAATTAGAGTAGTCATTAATGGTAGTCATTAGGATTCAAAAGAGAAAGGGATTCTTAGCTTTGATTCATGGATGCTTTTATTATTTTGTTGTGAAGATTGATTTGATTATTTTAATAGAAGATTGCTTCATTGGTGTGAGCTCAAATATGTTGTTGTGTTATTCAACTTGTTGGCGACGAAAGTCACTCCTGGATTGCTATCAGGAGCAGAGCCCGACGCCCATCAGTTTTATGTCACGGTTTGTTTATAGATGGGGTGACCGAATGGAAGCCAACTCAAAACGATATCATTTCAACTCCAAACTAGGCCAGGCATGCATAGGTGAGTGAGGTCTTTATAAACTTCAGACAGTGAGTGTAGTAAAGGGTGAACAGATGGAAGACTTATATGGAAGGAGTGTGAAGGTCTGTTACAAACGGTAGGTTCCTAACAGATTGTAGAAGAAGGCATTCAAATGCAAGGTCTTCTTACACTTAAATACAGAAAACCAGAGAATACAATAATGCAACGATAAATCATTTATCATAACATAATTGCAATGATTCGCGCGATTCAGTCAATCACGAACTCTCTAAGCATGAGACGAAATTAGATGGAGCGAGAAAAACTGTCTGTCATAAACAAGATATCTCAAATACAGATGCATATCCAACAAACTAGGATGTCTATTAAACTTTACAGTAGGGAGCTCTGCTCTACCATCGATCCTTACAAAAATGGAAAAAATGCCTACATATACTCTTCCCTTCCTTCCGCCCAGCAGAGGCGTCTCAAAACTTTCAATGGATGGCGTCGCCTCAATGAAATCTGGCCTGCATTGCTCTGTCATACGCTGCCTTTAATTCAGCATGGCTCGCGCCAGGGGGTAGCTGAGCCCTTTGAATGTTGAACTGGCGTGTATAGGTTCCCCTGGTGAGTTGAAGACTCGGCGTGACTTTCTTGAAGAGAACTGGTACAAGGGGCCCTCCTGGGTAAATTTCAACCGGGACCTCCATACTTTGCAATAAATGGGTGACGCGAGACTTCACCCACCCTCTTTCTCCTTTATCCATTCTGAGCAGGTACCGGGATCCAAATCTCATTGGGCTCGAGTCGCCAGAGTACAGTGCCCCCCTTCTGAAAACCAATTTGGAACCTTTGGCCAAATAAAAACAAAAGAGCCCCTCTCTCAGACCTCCTTTCTTATGACCAGGCACCAGAACCATGGGCCCGGTCCTGAGCGCTATCGGGAATTCTGGGTTCGGGATTTCAAAATGAAAAAAACAAGGGGCGCTTGCTCCTCGAAACTCCGATACTCGATTTGCGATGAGCTCCACCTCAATGAGTTAGCCCCTACTGGTTGGAATCTGATCCATATGACCTGTCTTCGCGTGACCATAGTCAAACCCTCCATCGCAGTTTCATCATTCACGATGTCATGATTCACTAGTCCTCCAGACTCGCGAATCTCGGATCCCCGATGGCTCCTTTCGTGCTAGCCCTTTGAATAGGCCCTGGTCCAAGTGACCACTACCATATGCCCTTGACCATAATCTCCATCGGGGTTTCGCGGTTCACATTTTTGAAGTGCATGAATTACTTGTCCCCAATATCCCCGATATCTCGATGGCTTCAAGTTTCCCGATGGGTGCTTCCCTCTCGGGACTTTCCCGATGACACCGATCTCCTGCCACGTGTCCCTTCTTAGACGGATGGTCTAGATCTCCTTCGCTGCTTATTGTGTCCATGATCAGTCTCGCTTGACGTTTATGGATGCGGCCTTTGAATAAATCTCACCTGACCGGCTTTCAAAATCCCACCTCCATGTGTTTACATCAGAGGCCTCAAATCGGAGAGGAAAACTTCCCTGTGCAAGAAATGTCGCTAACATTAGGCTCCACGGGGGATAGATTCGTCCTCACGATGCTCTAAGAACTCATTTTGTAGCTTCAGTGCCTTGCTGTTGGGCTATGGAGTCATGCTCAAAACATCTCGCTACTGAAAATACAGGCCGAAAAATAAAAGTAACAAACTAAAGATACATGCTCAAAGGAGCTTATTTATATACAGTCCTAATGCTAATAAAATATTTTACATGGGCTAGGTGAAAGAGAACTTCCACCATAGCCATTCAAGCAACTTCCTGGATAGAAGCTCCTTCTTTCTGTCGATGATCATCAACAGATGGTGTAGCCGTGACAGCAGAATGGTTACACTCATCAACTCCTCCTTACAGGCTGGAGTTTAGATGAAACAGGGTGGCTCCAAGGCATAGGGGAAATGCCACTCCATGTATTTGATAACAGGGTCATTGAATGAGTGGCCATTTCCAAGGAATTGGCGAAATACAGCCTCTTCTGCTGCACAATTGTTCACATGTGGCCGAATGTCTCTGATATCCACAGGCGGGTGAATAACTGAAGTAGGCCCGCTGATCTCGGGTGGTGGCTACTCATTGACTAGCTCTGAACGAAGGGCAGACTACCCCTCTGGTTCTTCTGGTGCCTCTTCTTGGATCTTCCAAGGGTTAGAGTCATAATCATCATAGATAGGACCTGTGGGAAAGCTCTTCTTTTCAATTTGCTGCTCAGGGGGGCTGATTTCCTCGCATCGTCTTTCATTTGTGAACAGAGGAGAAGGTTCTGCAGTCTTCTCTTGGAAGTTTTGGGTGTCCAACTTAGAACCTGATTCATAGCTGTCATACACGGGCTGGCTGCTACCCAGGTCATCAATCTGTGATGTGGGGCCCTGCTGCTCCTCAAATGAGTAGTCGTTAAAGATGGGTGAGCACCAAGCTTCTTCATCTTGCAAACAAGGAACGATCTCCAGATGCTCCTTTTCAATCCCAAATGTAAATACATCATAGGAAATCTCGTGAAGAAAAAGAGAACAATCCTCCTCCACAACTACCACTTCATCATTTTGTTCTGAGACATCAAGCTCATTAGGGGCAGATGCTAATGCGCTTACGAAATCTTCAATCATCTCCTTTAAAGAGCCATCTAGAACATCTGCCTTGGTGACTGGAAAATCCTCCCCATTTTCCTCAGATTCCAACCTTGCATGTTGGGCAATGAGAGATATCATTAGTTCACTCAGAGCAACTTCCTCCCCCAGTCTTCTATCCTTACATCCCTCATCATCATAACCTTCTTTAGACATAATCATATATGGGAGGATTTCTTCTTCTTGTTTCTCCCATGGGTTAGATTCATAATGACCATAAACAGGTCCCGTGGGAAATCTTTTTTCATAATCGCCCTCAGTAGAGCTGCTAAGGGCCTCTGCTTCAAAGGATGGGAAATCCTCAGCGTATTGTTCAGCTTCCCACCTGTCAAATCTGGCAGTGAGAGATTTTATCAGTTCCATAACTCCGCCCGAAGCGTCTCCTTCCTCCCTGGGATCTTCATAATCATTCATTGTAGAGATACCCAAATCATTTTCTTCAAAGGGTGGAAACTCCTCTGCACCTCACTCAACTTCCCACCTGTCAAGTCTGGCAGTGATAAATTTTATCAGTTCCATAACTTCGCCCGAAGCAGAAGAATGGGGAGGAGAAAGGATTGATTCCTGATCTAGGTCATCAGGATCCTCCCCATAGCTTATGTCAGAAATAGATTTCTCTTGTATAGATTTGTGGTATCCCTCACAACAATTATGACAAATTAACTCAGGGGGATGTAGCCTCTAACAATAGGCGGTGAAAGCTGCATGGAATTCACTGAGTGAAGAAATGCTAGCAGGGGGTAAAGAATGATACCATTTACGCGCATCCCCTGCTAACGAGAACATGAACATTTTCAGTAATACATCCTCATGATGTATCTCCCACTGATGCATGAGTTCATGAAACTCACTGAGGTGCTGAGCAAGATTGTCCTCTTCACGCTCTCTAAATCTGGGCAAATAATCTCCCCATTCATTCGGAGAAGGGACATCATTAGGAAAACTAGGAATAGCAGAAAAATTAAAAGGAGCAAACCTTTGAGCCAGGATTTCCTCCATATCGAACCAGTGGAGTCGCCAATTGATCCTCGAATCATGGAGTCCCCAGGTGAAAAATGTGCAGCTTCGAATGTGTCTGGTCCTTGTTCACCATCAAAGGCCAGATCTTAACATTATCGTTACCCCAGGAAACTTCTCAGGCTGAGAAAGCAGCCGCTGAAACCTTCTCGAGAAAGCTCCTCTGGGTCAGCTTTCAGGTGTGTCAACAGTGGCCACAACTGAAACAGTAAAGTGGAAACAATGGAGTCGCCACAGTGGAGTCGCCAGGTGCATAGTAGCAATCTGAATAATTCTGATTTCTGATGCACCTTCAGAATCAGTTGATCTTTTTCGTTCTGCCCAGGGAAAATCTTCAACTTCGTCCCCGGCAACGGCACCAGAAATGTTGGCGACAGAAGTCACTCCTGGATTGCTATCAGGAGCAGAGCCCGACGCCCATCAGTTTTATGTCACGGTCTATTTATAGATGGGGTGACCGAATGGAAGCCAACTCAAAACGATATCATTCCAACTCCAAACTAGGCCAGACATGCATAGGTGAGTGAGGTCTTTATAAACTTTAGACAGTGAGTGTAGTAAAGGGTGAACAGATGGAAGACTTATATGGAAGGAGTGTGAAGGTCTGTTACAAATGGCAGGTTCCTAATAGACTGCAGAAGAAGGCATTCAAATGCAAGGTCTTCTTACACTTAAATACAAAAAACCATATAATACAATAATGCAACGATAGATCATTTATCATAACAGAACTGCAATGATTCACGCGATTCAGTCAATCACGAACTCTCTAAGCATGAGACGAAATTAGATGGAGTGAAAAAAACTGTCTGTCATAAACAAGATATCTCAAATATAGATGCATATCCAACAAACTAGGATGTCTGTTAAACTTTACAGTAGGGATCTCTGCTCTACCATCGATCCTTACAAAAATGGAAAAAAATCCTACATATACTCTTCCCTTCCTTCCGCCCAACAGAGGCATCTCAAAACTTTCAATGGATGGCGTCGCCTCAATCAAATCTGGCCTGCATTGCTTTGTCATACGCTGCCTTTAATTCAGCATGGCTCGTGCCAGGGGGTAGCTGAGCCCTTTGAATGTTGAACTGGCATGTACAGGTTCCCTTGGTGAGTTGAAGACTCGGCGTGACTTTCTTGAAGAGAACTGGTACAAGGGGCCCTCCTGGGTAAATTTCAACCGGGACCTCCATACTCTGCAATAAATGGGTGACGCGAGACTTCACTCACCCTCTTTCTCCTTTATCCATTCTGAGCAAGTACCGGGATCCAAATCTCATCGGGCTGGAGTCAGCAGAGTACAGTGCCCCCCTTCTGAGAACTAATTTAGAACCTTTGGCCAAATAAAAATGAAAGCGTCCCTCTCTCAGACCTCCTTTCTTATGACTAGGCGCCAGAACCATGGGCCCGGTCCTGAGCGCTATCAGGAATTCGGGGTTCAGGATTTCAAAATGCAAAAAACAAGGGGTGCTTGCTCCTCAAAACTCCGATACCCGATTTGCGATGAGCTCCACCTCAATGAGTTAGCCCCTACTGGTTGGAACCTGATCCATATGACCTGTCTCCACGTGACCATAGTCAAACCCTCCATCGGAGTTTCGACACTCACGATGTCACGACTCACTAGTCCTCCAGACTCGCGAATCTCCGATCCCCGATGGCTCCTTCCGTGCTATCCCTTTGAATAGGCCCTGGTCCAAGTGACCACTACCATATTCCCTTGACCATAATCTCCATCGGGGTTTCGCGGTTCTCATTTTTGAAGTGCACGAATTACTCATCCCCAAGATCCCCGATATCCCGATGGCTTCAAGTTCCCCGATGGGCACTTCCCTGTCGGGACTTTCCTAATGACACCAATCTCCTGCCACGCGTCCCTTCTCAAACGAACGGTCTAGATATCCTTCGCTGCTTCTTGCGTCCATGATCAGGCTCGCTTGACGTTTATGGCTGCGGCCTTTGAATAAATCTCACCTGACCGGCTTTCAAAATCCCACCTCCATGTGTTTACATCAGAGGCCTCAAATCAGAGAGGAAAACTTCCCTGTGCAAGAAATGTCGCTAACACAACTCTTCACATGTTGTGCTTGTTTTTCCTTCATGTAGTTCTCCATTTCTAGATTACTTCCATTTACGCAATTTCCCATTCTTAAAGTAATTTCATTTATGCAACTAGATTAATTCTACTTCAATCGTGTGTTAAATTAATGATTCAATTTCCGTCGTATCTTAAACATTAGATTAGATTAGTTATTCTTTAATCTTGCATATACTTTGTGTGTGCTTTGTCAGTTTACGAACCCCGGGTTGACAAATTAGATAGTTGGGTAAATACTACAATGCAATTAATTCAACATTAGTTCGGCCCAATGTAACGATTGTTGTTCCTTTTGTTCCGATTGTTGTTCTTTTTGTATGTCATGTTGTTCCTTTTAATAGAACAACTTTCGTTCCCGTTATGATTGTTGTCCCTTTGCAGGGGTTGCATCTCTGGAGGATGGGTATTGAAAACGAAAGGTAAGAACCTACGTAGGTGACAAGTAAAACGCTTGTGCCAACACCTACCTTTGGATGATGCATAGAGGTTATATTTTAAGACATCTTTGGATCCCAACAACTATACCCCACAAATCTATCTTTCTTTCCAGAAGGCTCTAATTGTGTCCTCTTTTCTTTTGGTACATGAATATAGACAAGACTACAAAAAATTATTAAATGATCAATTGTAGGTTTCTTACATGTAAACACTTCTTCTAGAGTTTTCTCTTCCAAGACTTTATGGGGACACTTGTTCGGAATATAGACTGCAGTGCATGCAACCTTAGCCCAAAGAGACAATGGAAGGTCTTGGTCATACATCATAGTTGTGGCTGGCTCACAAATTGTTTTTTTCTTCCTTTCTACAACCCCATTTTGTTGGGGATTGTAAGGCATTGTTAGCTCCCTCTTAATTCCAGATGCTCGACATAGATCATCATACTTATGAGAGTCAAATTATTTTCCATTATCTGTCTAGAATACACAAATATGTCTACATGTCTAATTCTCAACAAAATTCTTAAATTCTTGAAATTTATTGAAACACTCATCCTTGGTTTTCAGAAAATAGATACATGTATTATGAGAGCAATCATCAATAAAAGTTATATAATAAAGGAAACCACTCATAGAATGTGCAGCCATAGGTCCACAGAGATCAGAATGAATAAGATCTAATATGCCATCAACTCTTCTTCTACTCTGATGATAATCTTTCTTTGTATTTTTACCAAGAGCACAACCTCTACAGACATTGTCATGCTCAAAATAAAAAACCAGCATACCTATTACCATATTTTGAAAACCCGGAAGAGCATCGTAGTTGAGGTGTCCAAAACATATGTGGCATAGTTCGCAGGGGTTGATCATCTCATGATACAATGCTTGAATAACATGTCCTGAGAATTTATAAAGTCCACCTTATTGAACCCCAATCTCCATGGTTGAACTTATACTTTTATTTGAAGGCCACATAAGAGCATTTCCTTTTGAGAAGGCTACTATGTACCCTTTGCTTTCTAGAACTGTAACTAAAATAAGATTTTTATTTAAACCAGGAACATAAAGAATTTATTCAATATGAAAACCATTACATGATTGAAGCTAAAAAGAGGTTGATCCAACTCCTTTGATGGCATAAGTACCATCATCACCCAATTCTACCTTTACATTAAACTTATTGTCTCTGTAGTTCAAAAGATTCCTTTTGAACCCTATCATGTGTTTGGAAGCCCTGATGTTCACCAACCATGTTTCATCCGAGTTGGTAATAACACTAGAGAGTGTTGATATAAGATAAATCTCTCTTCTCTACTCTTGTTCTTTGGTGGCAGTCCTGGTTTTCTTTCTTTGAGGTTCTTCTTCTTTAGCTGCAACTGAGGCATGAAACTTGCATTTTCATTTATGCTTTAAAGTAGGATTCATGTAGTCCCTTTCATAGTGTCCTAACTTATTACAGCTATAACATCTTACTTTTGACAAGTCATGGTGCTTACCTTGAGGTTTCTTACCTTTTCCTTTGTGCTTAGGAAATTTCTTCCATTTCTTGGCTTTGGCAGAAAGTGCATGATCCTTTTCAATGGAGGGCTCACTTATGCTTTTAACTCCTCCTTCTTTTTCTAAACGGTCATGCCACAACCTTTCAAAATTTGGTTGAACTTATCTTCCATTAATGGATGAGAGAAATGTCTCCCATGATTCTGGAATACCATCTACTATTGTCTACACCAGGTCATCATCATCTACAATAACTCCAATTTCCACAAGGTGATCTCTTTTTTGAGCAATTTTGGAGAAGAAGGAGAAAATAGATTCATCCTTCCCCATCTTTAATGTGTGCAACTACTTCTTCAAGGTCCTTTTCCGAGTAGGATATTTCTTTTCATAAATATTTACTAGAGCATCAAAACATTCTTTTGTTGTTCTCAAATGAGAAATGAGAGGCATCATACTGTCTTTGAATGAGTCAAAGATAACTCTTTTTTCTTTGGCTTGCCTCTTGTTTAAGGCTTCTCTTCCTGCATTTGTAGCAGGTTCTTCCAAAACACTTTCTTCTAGGATATTCATGACCCTAGATTTCTAGGCATTGAAATTAGAAGCCCCTTCAAGTCTATCTTTTGCTTTGATTGAAGATGAAGCCATGCTGAAATCTAAGTGCAATAAAACAAACTTACAACCAAACTGATAATAAAACCCTTAATGAAGGATCAACACAGGCTCAAAAGGACTGCCAAAAATGAGCTTTGTTCATGCCCTACGCTTCGATACCATTTTAGAATTTAAGGGTTGAAACAACAAGTTAGCTTAACAATAAAAAAAAAATATGTTTTCATATTTTATTAATCACTAAACATGTCATAATCTTAAATCATTAGTAAAACCGAAATCATACATAACCCAAATATAACTGAAGTATAAACATTGATGTAGAAATTAACTATAGAAAATAAAACAAGAAAATATAGAACCTAATAAATGAGTTTTCCTTCCTCCTTTGTATGCTCAGAGTGCACTCCTAATTCATTGATCAAACCCTCGAGGAATATCTCTTGATGGGATTTTGGTCATGCCAAATAGGATTGTACGGATGACTGAAAAACACTATAGAAATGGATAGCTACAATAGGCCCAAGAACAAATCAAAATCGGAAACAAAACCTCTTATGATGCCTAGCATCGCTAAGGCTCGTACCTTAAAACAAATCCCAGTTCCTTAGCAAAAAGACCCGGAAAAAATGCCTTGAAAATAAATCAGCAGGTCATAAAGTTAATGCTCAGATATAAAATCATCCAACAAACAATACCCAAAACAAGAGTCAAAAACTCCACAAAATATTAATGTGAGGGAAGCATTGAGATCGTTGAGGAAAGACAGACTTGAGCAGGATAAGAAATAGGCTAAAGTGACCAGTGAAAACAAAAAATGTCAAGGCTGCAACAAGTGCGCATATCATACCCAAAAAAGAGCGTCAAAATCAGAGAGGATAGAATCGCCAGAGATCACAACAAATAAAGGAGGAGAGGTCAATAAATAGATTTCCAAAAGGTTACTTAGGAAGGCCTTCTCCTAACTAACTCTTGGTTCCACTTAACAAAACAAAATAACAAACTTACCTTGGTTCCACACAAAACAAGTCAACAAAACTTTAAAACAAGTCGTTAAGGGCAGCAAAGAAAGACGTTAACCTATTATCATGGCGGATGACTTAATTGAGAGGTAAGAAAACTTAATCATTAAATCAATCCAAGACGTTAGCAAGATTCAAGGAGGGAATTGACTCAAACACATGTCTGTGGGGTTACTTGTAGGGTAAGGAAGCTTTAAATAATAAATCTAGAGTAAATACAAATGGTCTTGACATTCCTTTTAATGGCATATGGTCCACACGAGTCCATGAATTATTTTAGGAGATTTTATCATCAATGCATACATGGAAGGCTATGATGTGATCATGTCATTCTTTTGATTTCTCCATAGGTCATATAGACCATCCTCGGAGAGAAGAATGTCACACATCATATCGTCTTGATTCCAAACCAAGAATCTCCTTGGTCCCAGACCAGGATACCCCAAAGCACGTTCAGGGGCCCTAGAACACATATAGGGGCTTATCCACCATGGTACACAACCAAGGATCAATCCTTGTGTTAGAAAAGGATTCCCTGGAACACATCCAGGGACACTAGAACACATCTAGGGACTTATTCCATCTAACTGCTTGGTCCCTGGCGAAGAACCCCAAGAGTGCACTGGGAGCCCTAGATCCCAGCCAAGGTATTTTCCATCCTCCTAGATAATGGCTCTTGCAGCTACACTAATTTTAACATTATTGTTATATGTGTTGGGTTGTCTCTCCACCCTCAACACAATGGTTTTCCACCCTTTAAGAAAAAATGTTATTATTATCATTGAAAATTCGTCCACAGCATTGCACACAATGGTTGAAGAAAGACATCAATGCCAACAACAATTAGTACACCTACAACACAAAATCCCATCAAAAGGAACAAAAACTATACACTTGGTTCAAAAATTGAAGTGTGCAAATTCACCAAAGGGAGTGCGTGCACAGTGTGCATAATGCCCAGGCTAACACAACCCTCAACGTGCATTATGCGCAAGATGCGCGACTATCTACGAGAAAAGTTGTGCACTTCTCATGAACGACACATTTATGAATCTTTTCGACCTCTCAACCACTTCTATTCCGACCCCCAATGCGATTTGACACTCAAATCTGAGCGAAATCTAGCTTGGAGGCTCGTCAAGGGCTAGGAAGTGCCCTAAAAGGCCCCTTGTTCACACTATGAACCTGTTGTATATTTCCATGAATGGACACTATAAATATGTGCCATGGGTGTGTTATAAAAATAAAAACTTCAAGGTATTGTTATGCTACAAGAATTCTTCTTTGATAATATTGTTTTCTCTTTGAATCATTCAAGCACTATAGCAAGGGCCATCCTACTCACCTCTTGAGATGATTGGCATTGTATTTCTTCACCATTGTCACTTGCCATTGCATGAAGAGAAGATATCTCTATTAGGGAACTCAAGAGCCCTCCCAAGGAGGAATAAGGGACTCATAAGTCCCTGCCTTTCTCTACGGTGTTAGCCTATTAATATATTGATCCATTGGTAGCTATATATTGGTCATTTTTTTCTTTTCATTGTTCTAGGTCTTGCAAGCTTCTCTAACATTTATTTCTTAGTTGTTTTTAGTTTTTATTTTCTTGTTTCATGTGTATTTAGTTATATAATCAACTCACAAACCTCTGTCTTGTTTAGCTGAATTAACTAAGCATGCAAGTGTTGTGTTTTTTCTCACCCATGTGACAAAACCAACACAACAGATTGGCGACCATATTGGGGAACGATATCAAATTCCTCCCTATTTAAGTCTTGAGAGAACTTCTTTTTAATTTTTGTGATATGTAGGTACCAAAACCGACCTAGTCCAGCCTCCCAAAGTCAAAATTCAGAGCCAGGGCAAGAGAATTTCACTTGGAAATTTATTTCCTGACGTGTGATAGGAAGTGTGTGTCTTTCAAGGCACACAGACGCGCACTCTGTGCACTATGCGTGTGACAATATTTGTTACTCTACACATTATGCACCCTCTGTGTGCCTATTAGAACTACAGCCTGCGCATAAGTTCATTTTTGGCAAAATGTAATGGTTTTTATGAATGGTTTGAGGGCCCCTAGCCTTCAGATTTTAATTTCCTACACTTTGTAAAGAAACCACACTTCACTTAGAGTCCTTTATCACAATAAAGGTTAGCTAACATAAGCACATAGGGGTAAAAAGAATCAATATTCTTCTCTTTTCTTTGTTGCCACATGGATGGCTCATTTGGCATTTAGAATTTTGAGTGGAAGATATTGCTTTTTCAAACACAACCAACTAATTTGGGACTAGAAATCAATTTTAACCCTCAAGTATGCTCTTCCCCTACACCCTAGTGTGATCTCGGGAATCATAAAAGGTGGTTGAAAGGAAATTTCATCTCCCTTAACAAATCATTAGGAGAGGACAAAACCCCCCTAGGGTACCTATTAGTTTTGTAAATCGTCTTAAAGATTTGTAAGGGCCCATACATGCCCACATGTTTGCAATCTTAGGATAGTTTCTAAAATATTTCTTAGTTTAGACAACACTCTATAAAATTTTAAAAGATAAAGTAACGGGCCCATACATGCACACATGTCTACAAATCTAGGATAGTTTTTCAAAAGATTTCTTAGTATAGACAACATTCTAGCGAGTATATAGGACCAAGTAAGGGCCCATATGTCCACATTGCTAGCTAGTTCTTTAGGGCTTTAAATCTTCCGCAAGGTTGTACCAAAGAAACATAGTAAGCTAGGTAAGAAGATTTGTAAGGACCACAGGAATTCCACATGCTGCAATCTTACACTTAACTTATTAAAAATATTTTTCATAGTTTTCACTTTCTTGCACACAAAGCCACTCCTCACACACACCATTTCTCTTAGAATAGTGGAGGTCGAAGTAAGATTTATTTTTTAGTACCCACAAGTACTTCAAAGGAATTCTGAAATATCTGACTATTTTTTTGGAAATTATCCACACCCATTTAATTCAAATGATATTGGTCCATAAATCCAATCTCTCATCCCACCACATCTAAAAAATTTCTAAGAACACACTAAATTTTCCTCCACAGGAGGTGCCAAAAGAATGTTTTTAGTCTAAGTAGGATCTCGAGGGTAGGTATCCAAATAACCCCTCGTCATCAGGTTCTCACATTTTGAAAGAATAGAATTTGAGAATAGGGATCCTTCAAATCCTCCAAGTCAAGTGTTCCTATACCATAAGGCAGGGAGATACCCGTGAAGGGTCGAAGGTCGAGGTCTGGTTGTTCTGTGCATCCCTCCTTGAGTCACCCAAATTTTGTGAGGGCATCCATCCTGTGAACCATATCTAAGGCCGAAAATCTAAATGTTGCACTTTGACCAAGGTACTTAGTGTCCAAACTTAAGATATCTACATAGGTTGCAATTGTGGGATGCAATCGCACCTTGGTCAGATTTTGTATGGTTATTGGGAAATATCACTAGCTATTTCGGGATATGCACCCTCTACCCCTCATTATAACTGACTACTTCAACCTTCACTAGTTCCTCTTCCGGTGGCTTCAAACCCCACTATCGAGTGTTATTGGAAGGCCAGTGCTAAATCGAGAGGAAGGATGATAAGTCTTTTAGGACACAAGATTTTATTTTTTGTTTCCCCCATGCTAACAAAATCCACCTATCCACACGCTTATTTATTTTACAATTGATTTATGTATGATGTTCATTTGATTACATGCAATTGTGAGTTATACTATGTTGTGAAGGTCAAAAATATAAAAACAACTGTCCATTTATTTCTCTTGTCACCATTTGCACACATTCACTTTGCTAGTCGGAACCATAGGGGAACCACATAATCCCCGTTGTTCTAGACGCTTGCAGAATCTTCCTCCTATTTTAGGAGGAGTCCCTAGTCTTTCCAACTCACCGGCTCAACCATCTCACACCCCATGAGTGCTACTATTTTGGGATCATATTTACTTGGTTCCACTTTGCTTGGGTCAAATACCCAAGGCAATCCATCTATTGGTTCTCCTTCACAAGGAGGCGAGAGTCAAACTTCTTCTCAAGGAAGAGGTACACACCCACCAAATCCCTCTCAAGGAACAGGTCCATTACCTACAAACACGATGGCTGGAACTAATCCTCCACCAAATCCTACTTTTCCATAATTGGCATCCCTCAACATTCTTGATTTAACCAAACTCATGAATGATAACATTTTACATGATGCCACTTGGCCCAATATGCCTACCAAATTTCCTTCAGACATTCTGAAGTTTGAAGGAAAACCAAGGGAAGACCCCGCCAACCATGTTATGAACTTCCACTTATGGTGTTCTTCAAACAACATCACAGATGATTCCATCCTCTTAAGTTTATTTCAATGAACTCTCACGGGTTCATCAACCAAATGGTATGTTGACGAAAAATCAGGGTCCCATGTGACCTTTGAATCATTGGCCAAGGCCTTTTTGTCCTTCTTCCAATTACCAGTTTTTCATGATGTTGGTTTAGAATTTCTCTCTGAGTTCAAACAAACCACTTCTATACATATTTCCAACCACAACCATGAATGGTAGCGGCGATGTAGTTTGTGTAAAGAAGGAACCACCAAAGAACAGTGCCTTGATTGGTTTCTCAAATCACTCGTCACTGTAATTGCCAAGGATGTAGCATCCACTTTTCCTCAATCAGAAGAAGATGCCATCAGAAAGGCCCAACAATTTGACCTCATCTATGCCCAATCAGGTTACTTGTACACAATATTGCCGGATGCACCCAGACCCCTACCATTTGGCAAGGAAAAACCTGGGGTTTCTCACGCTGCGGATGGATTGATTGGTTCTATGACACACCGCAATACTTACAACCACCCATCACCTACTTATGGTGAAAACCAATATCCGCAACCATATGGAGGGATATCTTATTACCCTCCTCCCACTCACCAACAGTGATATCTTGTGGCTCCCCCTCCACTGTTGGGCGGACCCCCACCGGTACCCATGATGCATTTGGTTTCTCAACCAAGTACGAGTTCACCCCCAACCCCCACATATAACCCCAATGGTGGTGGAAGTACTTCAAGTTCCTACACACCATATGGATTGTCTCCACAAAAAAATCCATATTTTCCATTTCCTGGTCCCCCCCAGCCAGTTGCAAACACACGATCGTCAATACGGAGTCCCTCCTGACTCCACCCCAACCACTTTAGGTACCACTCTCGATACCTTCAGACAACCATTGATGATCCCATGCCCTAACACTGAACCCAATCCTCGTATACCCCGAGTACCTTTACGACATAATGTACATAACCCTCATGCTAGGGCCGCCCATAATTATAGTTTGGTCGATGATTTAGCACAATCCCCTGCAGCCATTTCTGTATTCGAGGTCCTCCAAACCTGTCCATCACAACACAAATCCTTGCTTTCCGCTTTGGGGGCAGTCAACCCAGCTGATACTCAACTTATTACCTTTGATATAGATAACAGAGAACCACGCCTCCCCACCCTAGTAGCTTTTCAGATACCGGTTAAGATCTGGAACATAACAGTTCATCGGTGCATCATCGATGAAGGTGCATCCACATGCATGATGTCCAAAGAAGTATGGAAGAAACTTGGCTCACTTGAGCTAGTATCATCTTCCATCACCCTGAGAGCTTATGACGGTAGACCATCATCCCCTAAAGGGCTCTTCCAAAATGTCCCCATAAAACTTGGGGGAAAAACCATCCTGATTGAAATTGAAGTTATCGATGCCTCACTTGATTACAATATCTTGTTTGGGCATAGCTACATGTATGCTATGAAGGCTGTAGCCTCTTTTGTGTTTTGTATGATGATGTTCCCCCATATCGGGAAATCGTCACCATCGACCAACTTACACATTATGAGCCTAACCATTCCGCCAACATTGATAACATCCTCCCCCTTGTCTGCACCATCTCGAATGTTTTTTCAGTCGTTGACATGGGTCCTAGAATATTCAAGGACCCATCCTTGTTAGCGACTTATCATGGAGCACCACCTCTCCTAAGCTCATTTATTTCAGCACAAGTGTGTTTAGTTTCCTCTAATGGAACCGATATTGGAGACAATATTCCTCTCATTGAGGCCCCTCCCCACATTGAAGTTCCACTAGTCAANCCAAACCCCCTTCTTCTACCCCAGACCTAGCATCCAAGCATTCCAACTAGTTGCTACTCTCACCCTTCCCAACATGGTGCTCACCATCCCTGTATGGTATCTCCATCCACCAACCATGGTTCCTACACCATCTCTCCCTCCTCAGACAGAGGGATTATTGATGCAGATCCCAGTACAGGCTCCTGCCACACCACCCTCACCCCCAACTAGCAGCAACACCGCCACCACTGGGGGAAGATGAAGGAAGAACGAGACCATAGCTTCGCTCCCTCCCCGAGATCAACCTCCTTGTGCACTATGCAAAAGAGAAGGACACCCCACTAACAGATGTCCTACTCTTCCCAATTTATGCAATCTTATCCAACTCCCCAAAGAAACCCCATTGCTTACCACTCCACCTAGTACGCCAGCTTCTACTATGGAGTCCTCAACCACATGCAAAAAAGGGTTGCGACCATATGCTCAAAATACGACCATTACACTCATCATTTCCCAGCTCTACCTCAATTCCTCCAAACATTAGCTGCAGTACGCCATACACCCCTGCCTGAGCCCTCTCAGGCTCTCCCTACTGCTTCTAACATCACTAACATTCATTATATTTCTTCATCAGTCTTCGCGCGAATGAGATACCATCCACGGGATCATGAAATTTGGTTTATGACAAATGAGCCTTCATACCCTATACACGACATCCCTTCTATGTCCTCATCCCTCGAGGAAAATAACACTTACCCATTGACGGTTCCCCCTGCCATCTCCCAGGATCCCCTATCTTCTCGCATTTTACACTGTGACGAAGATATCTTGGAGGAAATAACTACCCCCGATTTCCCATGGAATGCACTCCATCATTGAGCACTTTTTCTCTCACAAGAGGCCTTTCAACCTCCTACCCAAGCCTCCTTATGCGCAATCTAAACCAAGGATTTTATTCCTTTGGGGCATATTAACTGGTTCAAAAATCCTATCCCTACCCCCGATGCTTTTGAAGAAGAAAACATGGCCAGCATCTCCCCCACCGTCAAAATTGTCATTTCCATTAAACCTGACATTGTAGAAGAGATCACCATCAACGTTGCATGCTCCCCTAAAGAAATCATTGCTTACAAAGCTCTCTTTTAGGAATACTGAGATATTTTTACTTGGTCATATACAAATATGCTTGGCCTTGATCCTTCTATAGTCGAACATCGAATTGACACAAATGAGGTGGCATTGTGGGCCCACAATCCATATATAGCCCCTTTTTCCCAACTTCCACACTCTATTACAGGAGTCCAGAGCTTTCGTTTTCCAATCTGTTCTTAGCCAAGAGACCTTGATCTCACCATCTACAAATTCACATTCCTCGGGTTATCATCTGCACTTAGCCCCATAGGAGCATTTTTCTCATGCCACGTTCAGGTACGCATGCTCACTTTCAGTTTTAATCAAATAACTGTCATATTCTTTATCATAAGATATTGTTCATGTCAGGTATTTGGTTTTTTGTGTGCAGGTACTTGTTCAACAAGCTTTACAACCCCTTCAGGTATATGTTCAACACTGGCATGTAAGTATTCCCTCTGTAAATCAAGTGCATATCCCAGTCACACCCTATGACATTTACCTTTAGGATCCCTACATTCGGCTCTAGAGTATCTTTGCCTCTACCACAATTTGATACTATCATACGATAGCACTTTCCCCCACATGAGTTGTCCCTTTCATAGTTCCCCTCGGAAACTTGACACTCATGTTGATTTCACCCCCTAGGATTGGGAGTCCCGATAGTATTTTTCACTTCCAAGAATGAGCCCCATACTTCTTCTCATCATATTGCTAACCTTCCCAATGGAATCCCAGGTCATACCATCCTACACTTGATTTTATTGACTACACCCCCGCAATTTCATTATCCCTCCATCTCATCCACCATCAGTTTTCCCATCTGCATATTGTCCTCCATCCACTTACCTAATACAAAAACCCACCCATGGGGCCGCCACCCTCTATCAATTATCTTTCACAAACTTGTGCCCTAAACAGGCCAAGCCATCTTTCACTGGGGCACTCGTTTCTCTATCTACATACTCAACCCAAATTATTCTTTATTTCTTTGGTAATTGTATAAAGCCCTTGTTTTCAGCATATACATAGATTTTTAGTCATCACCCTCGATGGCCTCCTTTTACCTAGAAAAGAAACTCATGTCGCCCTTGGTTGGGGCATACACCCCTTTTTCATATAGACATCTTTAACAAACCCCGAGTATCCCAAGTCCATGTAACCACGATCTTTGAGTTTTCCCACTTTGTTAGCCTCTGGCACAGTTTAACCCTATATCTATTCATCCCCCTAACACTAGATCCAGTTTTACGGTTGCTGCCAATCATCCTCCAAATATCCCAACCAAGGGTAGTCTTGAGTCCCACATCATCTTGACTTCATTCATATTACTCGTCAGTACATGATATCAACTATTACTCAGTGTATTTCAAGAAGCCCTTTGCTTCTTGGCGTCACTTATCCCTTTCTATCGACATCAACACAATTTCCAGAAGGGAGACACTATCTTGACTCTCGTTACCTTTTCAATGAGGAGTCTCGGATGGAACAGAGAGAGTCATCATTGCTTTTCAATTCCGTTGAACCCCATAAAATTCGACTTCGCCAAACTCCCATGTTATGATGGGTCTTACTATGCGACCTTTGCAACTTTTCATACCAGCCGAAGACCTCTGAATATTGTTAGGCCATCAATTCCTATGAGTCATCGACGCATCCTACCGTCATCCTTTACTCACTTCAGAGCTCGTTCACCATTAAGAACTGTCATATGTCATTATCAATCGCCCCCGAGGGCGCTGCAGTTATCTACAACATCATACATCTTTAGTTACAGTCACACATTTTGGTTTCATGACATGAGCATGGGGCATGCCCGCCTCATTTGTACACAGATTTTATTTTTTCCTAGAGAAAGGTTTGGGTCCCACAGTTTTTTCTCTCCCTCCGATGGATCACTCTTGCAGTTCCTCTCTTCACTCTTCCTTACAATGGCACTCTCAGCAAAAGAAACATTGATGTATTTCGGCTATGTGTATGCTCCTAACCTCACACATCAGGGGGCATCTGTTATCACCGAAAAATCGTCTGCAACATTGCACACAATGGTTGAAGAAAGACATCAATGTCAGTAACAATTAGTACACCTACAACACCAAAACCCATCAAAAGGCACAAAAACTATACACTTGATTCAAATATTGAAGTGAGCAAATTCACCAAAGGGAGTGCACGCATGGTGCGCAGAATGCACAGGCTAACACAACCCTCAACGCGCACTGTGCACAATATGCACGACTCTCTACGAGAAAATTTGTTCACTCCTCATGAATGACACATTTATGAATCTTTTCGACCTCTCAACCACTTCTAGTTCGACCCCCAACGCGATTTGACACTCAGATCTAAGCGAAATCTATCTTGGAGGATGGTCAAGGGCTAGGAAGTGCCCAAAAAGGCCCCTTGTTCACACTATGAACCTGTTGTATATTTCCATGAATGGACACTATAAATATGTGCCATGGGTGTGCTAGAAAAATAAGAACTTCAAGGTATTGTTATGCTACAAGAATTCGTCTTTGAGAATCCTCTTTTTTCTTTGAATCATTCAAGTACTATAGCAAGGGCCATCCTACTCACCTCTTGAGAGCATTGGCATTGTAATTCTTCACCATTGTCACTTTCCATTGCATGAAGAGAAGAGATCTCTATTAGGGAAGTCAAGAGCCCTCCCAAGGAGGAAGAGGGGACTCTTAAGTCCCTACCTTTCTCTATGGTGTTAGCCTATCAATATATTGATCCATTGGTAGCTATATATTGGTCATTTTTTTCTTTTCATGGTTCTAGTTCTTGCAAGCTTCTCTAACATTTATTTCTTAGTTGTTTTTAGTTTTTATTTTTTGTTTCATGTGTTTTTGATTATCTAATCAACTCACAAACCTCTATCTTGTTTAGCTAACTTAACTAAGCATGCAAGTGTTGTGTTTTTTCTCACCCATGTGACAAAACCAACACAATAGTTATGTTGCCTTGTGCACTTTCCTCTCAAATACAATTTGGCGCTAGATGTATCCTAAAGAGAGGATAACATAGAAGTGTCTCTCTCCCTTATAAACAAATTGCTTCTTCTTTCTCCTACATCTCTCCTTGTTATTTTACCTCCTTGTTTTACACTTTTGTAGGTGGTGGTAGTTTTTCATAGCATGTTAATCATGGGATCTTTTCACTAGGTCTATGAAGCATAGGGGTAGCTTTTTCTCTCAAATCAAGATGAATTCTTATCTCATTAATTGATTTTATTAACAAGTCGGCAAATCAATATATCATATCAATTCTTTTGGTTACAAACAAGTTTTCATGATCAGATTATTGTTTGAGTTACATATCCACACCAAATTTCATGATTTTGACATTCTTAAATTTCGATAAAACAATTCTTATGTGTTGGTAAAATAATTTTATTGTTATTGCATCCTTTCATCATTTTTATTGAACTCTGAAGTTATTAAGTTGCAATGGAAAATGGATTTTAGTGATCAGGTTAGCTAGATGGTCCCATAATTTCATTTTGTTTTATTTCTAATATATTGGTAACATATTTGTGCTTATCATTTTATGTAGATTCTAGCTAAAGACTTCAACTTATTCTTCGGGCTCTACAAAGAAACCAAGACTTTCACGTTATACATTTATACTATTGTTAATTTCTCATTAAAGTCATTACATTTAATCATGGATGAGCTTTTGAAAATCCAGCTTTTGTTTAAAAGGATTAACAAGAGTTTATATAAATCCTCCTACTTTTCCTTGAATAATTATTAGATTTGTAGGGTTTAATAGTGTTTATAGGTGGGGAGGTAAAAGATTGGAACCTATCTCTTTAGATTCTCTCTTGTTTATGTGCAATATTATAATCTATGGGATAACAGTGTAATAAGGATTGCTTGTGTAGCTACATTTGGGAAGAAAAGAGAAAATCAATCCAAGATTCAGATACATGGTTCATGTACATGGTATTTTCACTAAACATCCCATCCTAGTGGTCATATTCATCTCTTTATCACTCAAGTTGGACATCCCAGAATGTTGAGTAGGTCTAATGTTCTTGTACCTAGTCATACCTAGACCATTAACAACAATACATGTGCTAGCCACGGTGTACTTCCCAACAACCTACCAACTTCAACAAATTCAACATGTCAACAAACTAACTACATAGTGCATTAATCTAGTTTGAGATGGATTAAACATTCCAACATTTACTACCCCTTCCCCAATGTGCCTACCATAAACAACCTTTAAACACTAAAAGAATCATCATAGATCTCTACATAGACATAACACAATCCCCTTGATCCTTGTTTCATATTGCCTTCTTATAACCTAAGATTTTAACTAACACCTCCCACCTTCTCTAATCTTCCTTTGATTGCTTTGTGTTTTCATTCTAATTCTCTCCTTGGGTTTTCATTCTAATTCTCTCCTTGAATTGAAAAATCAATATAGACTCCATCCGACCTTATATCGATTTGTTTACAGGTAGAAGATCATGATTTATTGCAATTTCAATATTCCACAACACAGATCGCGCTGATTTGAGCCGTAAAGAATGATATAAATGTGCTGTACCATTTTTTCCAGAAAATATGCGATAAGATCTGTCGTAATTATTACACAGAAATAATCAAACTCCTCTCCGAAGCATTTCCTCGTAGCGCTCGAGCGATCGTAGTCGCTCCATTTTGAATTTCTGATGGAACTCGGCGATGAATTCTTACGCTGATCTATCAACATCGGTGTTTCTTCTCACATTAACTCTGTTGCTAATTTGTCCTCCGATATTCCCAACGCTAACGACCGTCTCTTTATTTACATCTGGAATTTCTTCTGTTCTCTGTACTGTTGATTTGCGGACTGCTTTTACTGAAGAAGAAGACATGGAGAAGGGAATTGCCTTTTCAGATCACAAATTTGAAGGAAGAAGGGATTGAATATATTACACAACTCCCAATAACTCTCGGTCTGTAACAATTATATGTTCGTCCACCAATGAAATTTTAATGGCGGTGACAATATAAATGCAGTAGTACAAACGTTGTAACTTTTGGTTGTTTTTGGTAATTTTTTCAGTTTTATTTTGTCCGAAATTTTGGTGATGAATGGTTAGATTTGCAGATTTGAGTAGCTAAGTTTGTATAATCTGAGTGTCTCAGGGTTTTTTAGCAGACTGAATCCATTTATACATTCAGAAATGGAATTTAAACAACAAAAAATAATGATTTTATTTAAATTTGCATCACAAGATTTCAGCCAAAAAACCCAAAAATAAAACGTTTAACCAACGTCCAATATGATGATGATGATGATGATTATGATGATTAACGTCCACTAAGACCTAATTGGTCTATCGGACCTTAAAAGGATAAGTGATTACTTGTGATTCTTTAGAATTTTGTTTCTGTGCTCGAAAAGCATTAAGATAAGCTTTCCAAGATCACCATACTTTTGTTGAGTTAAGAGGTTAGGAAGGTTGGGAGTGTGATCAATATTTTGAAAATGAGATCTAATATGGGTATAGGTTGGACAATCTAAGAGAAAGTGATTTTCATCTTCAACCTTCTTAATGTCACAAAGGTGACACACTCTTTCATCGCATGACGTTTTAGGAATTGACCAACGCCCAGTTTCACTACTAAGCTCATGAGAATTTGTTCTTATCTTAGCAATGCTTTTTTTTTCTTTACACTTGGCAAAACAACAGTTTCACTATGGAGCTCATGAGAATTTGTTCTTATCTTAGCAATGTTTTTTTTTTCTTTACACTTGGCAAAACAGATAGATAATTTTGATCTTCTAGATTAGGGTTGATTACATTTTTATAATATCTTAATTTTCTTTTTTCCTCTAATAGATCTCGAGATTGTCATGAAACTAAATGTCAAATAAGAGCTTCTAATTCACTCAATTACGTAACTAATACAAATTCTCATTCATTCATAAATAATTGATATGGACTGTTTCAAAGTGTTGGCCTGTCATCATCCTCATCAATAGATTACATTCTAGAAAGAGTGTTTTAATGTCATTGAGTGTAATCTTGCTTGACCATGACCTTTTCCCACATGTAACCTGGTTTGACCATGACTTTTTCTCAATTTTTTTATCATGATTTTTTCTCATTTTTTTTTGTCGTAGTCTAAATTTTACAAGTTTTGGTTTTTTTCCAATGATATTATTTAATTAATTTTTTCAAATCCAAGAAGAAATTGTCGAATCTATAGATTTTAGTGGATAAGTATGTACAATCCTACTGCTTTATGAGTTTGTTAGAAAGTTGAATCCATTTATACATTTCGCTGTAGTCTAAACTTTATAAGTCCTGTCTCTTTTCATGTGATATTATCCGGTTAATTTTTCCAAATCTTGCAAGAAATTGTTCATTGTGCAGATTTGATTGGTTACAAACCTGCTACTCCATGAATTTGTTAAAACCCTGAATCCATTTATATATTTAGAGATGTAATTTAAACAACAAGAAATTGTGATTTCATTTAAATTTATATGAACTGATTCTAATAAAAAATATAAAACTTAGAATATTTAGAAAAAGTCATTTCTTTATAACCATGTGAATCCATTTATATATTTAGAGATTAATTTAAACAACAAGAAATTGTGATTTCATTTAAATTTATATGAACTGATTCTAATAAAAAAATATAAAACTTAGAATATTTAGAAAAAGTCATTTCTTTATAAGCATGTGACTAAATATAAATATAACTATAGTATATCTACTAACACATCTACATCAATAGTAAATGGTGAAAGTAGGTTAACTATACTATCTAAGTTCTTGTATTGTACTATGATTAATGTTTAATTAGCTTTGATTAGTGTACTATGATTAATGTTTACATGTCTTTGATTAGTACTCTTAGTATGTTTATATGTCCAAGGTTATTGTATTGCGCTATAGTTAATGTAAACGTGTGCATATTTATTAGTATTCTTAATATGTTTACATGTCCCATCGAACACTGAGTTAAACAATAGGGTTCTTTATTTTCTTCGTTAAGTCATTTAATTGAATATCATGTTATTTCCATTAAATAAAACAATTTTTTTAAGAGGAAAATTATTAAAATATATTAATATTTTTAATTTTTAACTATAAAATTAAGATTTTTAATTAAAAAAATTGATTAATTTATAAATTTTACTTAAAAATACATATCGGTATTTAAATAGATATAATGGTTTTTCTTAAATATGTATTTGACTAAATCAAAATTCTTATTAGTCCTTGCTAAAGGTTTAGAGAGACTATAGCGATGGATAATTGATTGACTTCATATTAGTTTGTCCTTTGACTAAAAATGTTTGCATTAACTAAAAGCATTGATTTGTATACAATAAAAAATACCATATATGTCATGATCTGATTCTATAACACATTGGAGGTCTTATTGCAAGAATTGTTATTCCAATGTTTTATATGTTAGCATATCCTAAGTTTTTTATCATCTATTGTCTTTAATTTTTACTATTGTTTTGAAATGTTTAGATATCCAAAGTTTTGAGCATCCAGAGTCAGTTTTTTATTAGTTAACTTCATATTAGTTTGTCCTTTGACTAATTTTTTTTGCACAGTCTCTATTGTTCAAACTATTGTTATTATTTTTTTTATTGTTATTATTATTTTATATTATTATAAAATAATATAATAATTATTTTGCATACGTAACAGACTTGCCACAGTGCATTCTTTCTTAAATGTTTACATAGCGCGAGGCCCTTCAGCGGTCTTGACAGAATTAAATGTTTACCTAATAGGCCTCACAACCTTAAATGTTTATTTAACAGGCATGTTACAATACATTTTCCTCTGATTTTTTATGCAATGTTCTCTGCAGTGAATATGGGCAATATTGTTCTTCAACAACATTATTGGTTCACTGGTTGATGCTTGCTCATTGCTTGTTCATTGGTTTCTTGTTTTCTTGTTATTGTTTCTCTTGTTTGCCTGTTGGTCTTGTTGCAGTTTGCACGCTTGGGATTCTGCAACCAAGATTGGAACTGTGCTTATGTTGTTCCCCATTGACGGGTGGGTTTCAGTGCCATGTTTAGCTTCCTATTCGTTGTTTGTTGTTTTCTATTTGCAATTTACAAGTGAGAAATTTCAATACTGGAGATGCCTGAGTCAAAATCCTCTTGCAGAACATCTTTGTATGTGAGGAGAAAATACGATTTCATTTTCTTATATGTCACTGTGTTTGGGATGGAGGTGGGTTCTGTGTCGAACATTGGCGATCAGGATCGAGATGAAGACAACATTACAGTCATGCTTCTCTGGTCGTAGTAATCACATACAAAGATGGGCTTCAAGAGGATTTTGATCACTCCTAGTATTGAAAAATACCAATCATGCAAACTGAAACTTTCTTAATTGTTTACACAGTGGGAGGCCTTTGGATGGTCCTTGCATCCTTAAATGTTTACCTGACATGCCTCACAGCTTGAAATGTTTGCTTAATAGGTGTGTTACAATACATTTTCCTTCGATCTTTTGATACAATCATTTGCGCAGTTAATTTGGCCAATATTGTTCTTCATCGACATTCATGGTTGATTGGTTGATTATTGTTGTTTGATTCAACTTTGCAGAGTTGAGGTCCTACAGCTGCAGTTGGGCCTTTTGGTGCTTTTTCACTGCTTTGTTGTTTGTTGTTTTCTCTTGTTTGCTTCAACTTTGCAAGGTTGGGGTCCTGCATCTGCAATTGGACCTATTGTTGCAGTTTGCAAGCCAGGGGTTGCGCTTATGTCCTTCCCCATTCACCGGTGGGTCTCGTTATTGCAGTTGCATTCCTGCATTGCTTAACAGGCATGTTACAATATATTTTCATCTGATTTTTTATAATTTTTCTTCTGCAATGTTGTCTGCAGTGAATATGGGAAATATTGTTCTTTAGCAGCATTACTGGTTCATTGGTTTATGCTTGCTCGTTGCTTGTTAACTGGTTTCTTGTTTGCTTGTTGTTGTTTCTCTTGTTTGCATGTTGTTGTTGTTGTAGTTTGCACGCTTGGGATTCTGTAATCGTGATTGGAACTGCGCTTCTGACATTCCCCATTGATGGGTGGGTTTCATTGCTAGGTTTACGTTTGTATCTGTTGTTTGTTGTTTTTTATTTTAAGTTTGCAAGTGAAAATTTTAAATATTGGAGATGCCTGAGTCAAAATCCTCTTGCAGACCATCTCCGTATGTGAAGAGAAAATTCGATTTCCTTTCTTATATGTCACTGGGTGTTATGAAGGTGGGTTTTGAGTAGTCACATACAAAGATGTTCTGCAAGAGGATTTTTATCCCTCCCAGATTGAAAATGCTTATTTGAAAACTGGAAAACACACACACACACACACAACGAATAAGGATGCAACCATGGCAGTGAAACTTACCCATGGATGCAGAATGCCAACTGTGCAAACTGCAGATTTCTTAAATGTTTACACAATGGGAGGCCTTTGCACGATCCTCACAGTCTTAAATTTTTACCCGGCAGGCCTCATAGCCTGAAATGTTTGCTTAACAGGCGTGTTACAATATATTCCTCTGATTTTTTTATATAATCTTGTTTGTAGTAAATTTGGGCAATATTGTTCTTGACCGACATTCCTGGTTGACCGGTTGATGTTTTCTCGTTGGTTCGCTAGATGTTTCTTATTGTTGTTTGATTCAACTTTGCAGAGTTGAGGTCTTGCAACTACAGTTGGGCCTCTTCGTACTTGTTCATTGGTTTGTTGTTTTCCATTTGCTCTTCTTTGCTTCAACTTTGCAGGGTTGGGGTCCTGCATCCGTAGTTGGACATGTTGTTGCAGTTTGCAAGCTAGGGGTTGTGCCTCTGTCCTTTCCCATTCACCGGTGAGTCTCGGTGTTGTGGTTTCATTCCTGTTCATTGGTTGTTGTTTATTATTTCCATTTTGCAAGTAAGAATTTTGAATATTGGGAATGCCCAAGCCAAAATCCTCTTGCAAAACATATTTTGTATGTGACTACTATGACCAGAGAAACAGGATTGTGACGATGTCCTAGTGTTGTTCTTGAGGTCATTGTTCTCCAGAGATCATATGACAAGTGCATTCAGAAGAATACGTGAAGAACATGAAAGAAATCATATTGGTACTATGCAAACGATACATGCACTTGGAAATACATTGCTTACTCTTCAACAAATATTTGCTCAACAAGCAGTCAAAGTTTCACTTTCCCTACCCCTGGACTGTTGTTCAAGGAAATGTGTCTTCACAAACACATCTCCACTTGAGAAACGAAAATTGGAACATGGTTTTACAATTGGGCCACCAAAAAATACTATTAAGATATAATAATATGAAAAAAAATTCAATAAATATAAACAACATCTCTTTTGACTTGAACCAGAGTTTGTCGAGCTCCAACTATATTTCCTAGATTAAAATGTTTTTCCCACAGTTAATGTGTTTCTATGGCTTCATAATTATGATACTAAGTGTTGTTGCGTGAAGGATAAAGTTCTTATCTCCCTTTCTTTTTCGTCTTCTATACTTACTTGTTTTTCCCTTTTCTTCTTCCCCTCTATTATGCATTTATGGTTCTATACTTAGTCATGTTTTTGTGCTCGCAGGTTCCCAGGGTGGCGAACTGAAAAATCCTCATCTCCATCTATATATTCACATCACGAGTCCGACCGATCACCGGTCGTTTGCATACTTAGCCAATTTTATGAATGCAGGTTCGCGGATAGACGTTATTGAACTCTAGTGTCCTGTGTTTGGGGTATACATATTGCACCCAAAACTTCGGTGATCTACAATTCAACCCCAGACTCTTCAAATCTGCAAGTCTGACTGTACCTATGATGACTTCGTCTGACTGACCCATCTTTCCATACTTAGTTGAGTCTTCAAATTTTCGTGGGTTCACAAACTCCCATGTTCAAAAAAGTTTAAAAGCATTTTTCGCTCCCCTCCATCCACGCCACCTTCCTCCCTTCCCAATGCACATTAATTATGCTTTTACAAGTGACAAATCACCATACAGGTTTGAAAATATTGGCATTAATAAGCTGAAAGCTCGAGGACATCTCCCATTAAAATGCATTAATGGGTGAATATTATGGGATCTGATGGTTTTTTTGCGTCCATCTTGAATTGGAAAAAATTGTTGGTTATTTTAGTTTTTTTAAGGCATCATCATAGTAAGAGTGAAATATTGTACTACCCCACTGTCATCCATAAATGTGTCATCCACAAAGTTCTTGACCTCATGTCCCTCTTTAATACTATGCATATATTACAGGTTGTCATATTTGAGAATATGCTTGCATATGGAAATGTTAACTCATGTTATTAGTGACTATTCAACACACATATTTGAAAATATTGGCATTAATAGGCAAAAAGATCGAGGACATCTTCCATTAAAACAAATTAAACCAAGTTTTATGGAAGATTATACTATCATCCACCAACATTCATTTTAAACACGTATTCCCATTTCCCTCTATCATCAAAAACTTGGGCTTTGAGGTGCCTTCGTTGTAATGTTCCTAGTCATCCACATGTGAGACAACTTAGAGATGCCATTCAGGCCCAATTGAAAGATGAGGGAATGGTTTTATGTGACATCAGCTTTGAGGGAAAAAAAATATGTTAGCTAACAGAGACTCAAACACAAAAAATTCAAGTATCTTATGATTGGTATTCTCCATGTATTCAATGCTTTGGTTGGTTGAAAGGCCTGCCTGAAGATTTGTATGTTGAACTTCTTTGTTTTGTTACTGGAAATTGGAAGGGAATTTCAAGTCACCTGCAAAATTCTCCTTTGTTGAAGTATATAGATTCTTCCAACAACATAGATTTGGAAAGTGTATCAAATCCTACAGACCACACAAGAATTTATCTTTTGTTAGAGGAGTCGCACATATCGTGGCTTGCAAAATGCTCTGGAATATTCGGAAATTACGCCAAATATTACTCCATGCGCAAATAAGGAAATTATAAATTTGGATCCTCACGAATGTGAGAAACTGTATGGGTGGTTGAATCAACATCCTAAAATTACAGAAGTCTCTATTTCAAAGTTTGTCGAGCGACTTCTGGGTGTGGTAATAGACTTGACAGAAAGTCATATTCTTTCTCAAAGTTTGTTCACCGACCTCTGGATGTAGTAACAGAATCCACATACAATCGACTTTCTATCTGTACTACACTTTCTTTTCACTATTCCTATGCATATGATTGCATATGGGTTGAAGATTTTTCTGCTCTTTGCAAGAATATTCTCCTAGTAGTTGAAGGTGGGTATATAACTAGGGAACGCGGCTCTCAAAATTTTATGATGCCTGCATCGACATGTAACTGAGAAAAGTTAATGGGAAGAAATTATGGATTATGAACTTTGCAACACTTTCTGAAGATTAATTTATACTACCACCTTCTGCAAGAAGTTTGACGTGTTGAGGTAATGATTTGGTTTCTGAAGATCACCTTTTACTACCACCTTCATGTATTCATTTTTTTTCATTCTTTAGATGATCTGGATTATTTTCGGCATGAAATGAGAGTAGAGATATAATAAAGAAATTCACAGAGATATGATGGATATCCAATAATATAACATAAATTTATCATAGATGCAACCATAAACACAGAGATACAGTAATACATGATTTCTATTAATGAAATAAATGTACAGAGACTGTAAAAATACAAAGTGAAAGACTCACTAGAATGGTGGTAGCTTATCTCTGAGAAGAGATGTGACGGATACTCGCATTTGCAAGAAGATGATTACAATGAGGCTCTAAAGGCCTTTTTATAATAAACCAGAATGCAAAAAACCCTAGACATCCAAAAACCTAACCCTAGGAGATGAAGCACCAAAAGTCATATGGGCCCCGTTTGGGTAAGTGAGTACATCAACTTCTCGGGGTTGTAACTTTTGCATCTGATCTCTGTTTTAGGTGTGTGATAGCTCGTTGGAAAGGTATCATTGAGGAGATTCATTTTGGGGGCTCAATAATTCCTTTGGATATAATTTAGAACCTCAATATCTAAAAACCTTCATTTGGGCCCTCAAAATGGCCCCGAAAGTTAAAAACTGCTAAAAATAGTAAATTGCCAAAATTGCCAAATAATTGTTTTGAGCCATTTGGAAAAGGTGGGTGGCCACCGATATCCACCTGGATCAATCCTCCCTCCTTAGGAAGAGATGGTATCCATTGCGTTGAGTTCCTGGGGGAGAGGGAAAAGCATTTGTTGAATCTACATCTTCGTGGGTTGCTTGTCTTGTTGGAGATGTTGCGTTGCTCAGTTTGTGGAAATTTTTCACGAACCTGTTGAGGTTGAGGTTTTTCAACAAGTCGAGATACATGAGAGGAAGGTGTGCAGAAGGAATCTTTACACTTTGCTGCAACCTTGTCGACATGCTTCTGTTGGATAGAAGGTGTAGGGGGCGAGGCTGCAGTGGTTGCAGTGTCCTTCTGTTCCCCTTTTGAATAGATTGTGAAGAAGCTGAATTTTGCAGTATGAGATACTACCTTGTGACACTTTTTAGGTGGAACAATAGTTGGAAATACCTCTGGTATTCTGTAGAGATGACCCCTCAAAGTAACAATGACATTATGGGGTTGAGACTCATAAACAACATGGCGTCTCCACATATATGGTTGGCCCAAGAAAACATCACAGACATCCAGTGGGGAAACATCACATAATACCTCATCCTTAAAGGGTTGGATGCCATATGACAATCGACACTGTTGGCTGACACGGAGATCTCATCCTTGCCGAAGCCACCTAATGTTATATGGCTGCGGGTGTGGTGTTGTCGACAATCCCAACTGTTTGATGACCTCTGCTAAGATGAGGCTTTTCTGACTTCCTTTATCAACAATAAAATGCAGCAGGGTCCCCTTCACCCACATTTGTGAATGAAAAAGGAACTCTGCCTCTTCATGATATGTTGGTTCTTCTGGTTGAATTGTTGTGGTCGCGACAATAGTAGTGGGGTCTGCGTCAATGATCTATCCTTTACCAATATTTTCAGAATCAGATTCTGAATCAGGGTTTGGCTCCTTGTCTTTGATCTCGGCCACCAATGATTGTTTTGAGCAACATTCATTGGTGTTCTGCTGGGGGATTTAAGGAAATCACACGATTTTTTGGTGTCCTTCTTTGTCTTCCTGTGACCCTTCTTTTCATGTGTCTTGTACTGGTTTTTGGGAGATTGTTTGTTAGGGTCGTCTTTGTCATACTTTGATTGTTGCGGATTTGTAGACCCGAATTCCTGTTTGTTCTGGTGCTTAAATTTCTTCTCAATTTTAACAGCATATCGATAAGCAACACCAAGTGATGAGATGTCCAAAAAATCCATTTCATTCTTGATGTATCTGTGTAGATCCCCACGGTATTTCAGAACCAAATGTCGCTTGGAGTCTTTGATACCCATCTTGGTGCACAAGGTATGGAAGGTATTGGTGAAATCCATAACTACTTGGCCCCTCTCTTTCCGCAATGTGGTCCATCTCATGTACTAGTCCTCATAGTTGCCAACAGGGTAATATTGTTCCTTTACCGCATCCACAAAAAAATCCCAAGTGGGATCGACCCCATATATTTCAGACTCCTCTGTGGAACTTTGCTCCCAATAAGTTTCCCACCAATATTTGACATGGGAGAGAGCTTTAAGGAGTGCGAAGGTGATCTTTTCTTTGTCGGAAAATTTGTGAACAGAGAAATAACCTTCTAGCAGATTTAACCATTTGTCTAGGACTTCTGCATCTATCTATCCTTCAAATACAAGAATATCAAAATTAACTTGTACCTTGAAAGGAAAGGTGCCTCCAAAGTGGTCGCTTGATGAATATGCACCTGTTGCTATCGGCGGGCGTTGAAGGATGTGGGAAAAATTCTCCATCATTTCGTCCCTCTGTCACATGAGAGCTTGCTCAAGCAATAGACTAATAGGATCGTCTACTCTTTCATTTTTCTTTTCTTTCGCCATTGAGGATTTCTTGGGTGTGCGAGAGAAATTGTCCTGAAGAGATACAAGCTTTAGAACCAACTTCCTATACTCAGACCTCATCGGGGACATGCACTGGAAAAAAAATCAAGAACAACCTGCTCTGATACCACTGATCTAAATTATTTTTGACATGAAATGAGAGTGGAGATATAATAAAGAAATTCACAGAGATATCGTATATATCCAATAGTATAACATAAATGTATCAAAGATGCAACCATAAACACAAATATACAGTAATACATGATTTCTATTAATGAAATAAATGTACAGAGACTATAAAAATATAGAGTGAAAGACTCGCTAGAATGGTGACAACTTATCTCTGAGAAGAGATGTGATGGCTACTCGCATTCACAAGAAGATGATTACAATGAGGCTCTGAAGGCGTTTTTATAATAAACTGGAATGCCAAAAACCCTAGACATTCAAAAACCTAACCCTAGGAGATGAAGCGCCAAAAGTCATGTGGGCCCCATTTGGGTAAGTGAGTACATCAACTTCCTCGAGTCGTAACTTTTGCATACAATCTCCATTTTAGGCATGTGATATCTCGTTGGAAAGGTATCGTCAAGGAGATTCATTTTGGGGGCTCAATCATGCCTTTAACTATCATTGAGAACCTCGATCTGGAAAAACCTTCATTTGGGCCCTCAAAATGGCTCTGGAAGTTAAAAACTACTAAAAATAGTAAATTGCCAAAATTGTCAGATAATTGTTTTGAGCCATTTGGAAAAGGTGGGTGGCCACCGATATCCACCTGGATCAATCCTCCCTCCTTAGGAAGCAATGGTATCCATTGTGTTGAGTTCCCAGGGGAGAGGGAAAAGCATTTTTTGAATCTGCATCTTGGTGGGTTGTTTTTCTTGTTGGAGACGTCGCGCTGCTCAGTTTGTGGAAATCTGTCACGAACCTGTTGAGGTTGAGTTTGTTCAACAAGTCAAGATACATGAGAGGAAGGTGTGAAAAATGAATCTTTTCACTTTGTTGCAACCTTGTTGACCTGCTTCAATTGGATAGAAGGTGCAGGGGACGAGGCTAGAGTGGTTGCAGTGTCCTTCTGTTCCCCTTTTGAACAGATTATGAAGAAGCTGAATTTTGCAGTGTGAGATACTACCTTGTGACACTTTTTAGGTGGAACAATAGTTGGAACTACCTTTGGTATTCTTTATATATGACCCCCCAAAGTAACAATGACACTACGGGATCGAGACTCATAACAAGCATGGCGTCTCCACATATATGGTTGGCCCAAGAGAACATCACAGACATCTAGTGGGGAAACATCACATAATACCTCATCCTTGAAGGGTTGGATGCCATATGACAATCGACATTGTTGAATGACATGGAGATCTTGTCCTTGCCGAAGCCACCTGATGTTGTATGGCTGCGGGTGTGGTGTTGTCGACAATCCCAATTGTTTGACGACCTCTGCTGAGATGAGGTTTTTCTGGCTTCCGCTATCAACAATAAAATGCAGCAGGGTCCCCTTCACCCACATCTATGAATGAAAAAGGCGCTCCCCCTCTTTAAGATCTGTTGGTTCTTCTGGTTGAATTGTTGCAGTCATGACAATAGCAGTGGGGTCTGCATCAATGATATGTCCTTTACCAGTATTTTTCAGAATCAGATTCTGAATTAGGGTTTGGCTCCTTGTCTTTGATCTTGGCCACCAATGATTGTTTTGAGTGACATTCATTGGTGTTGTGCCAGGGGATTTTGTGGAAATCACACCATTTTCCGGTATCCTTCTTTGTCTTCCCATGACCCTTCTTTTCCTATGTCTTGGACTGGTTTTTGGGAGACTGTTTGTTAGGGTCATCTTTGTCATACTTTGGTTGTTGCAGATTTGCAGACCCGAATTCCCATTTGTTCTGGTGCTTAAATTTCTACTCAATTTTAACAACATATCGATAAGCAGCACCGAATGATGAGATGTCCAAATCCATTTTTTTCTGGATGCTTCTGCGTATAGCCCCACGGTATTTCAGAACCAAATTTCACTCGGAGTCTTTGATACCCAACTTGGTGCGCAAGGTATGGAAGGTATTGGTGAACTCTAGAACTGCTTGGCCCCTCTCTTTCCATAGTGTGGTCCATCTCATGTACTTGTCCTCATAGTTGCCAATGAGGTAATACTGTTCCTTTACCGCATCCACAAAAAAATACCAAGTGGGATTGACCCCATATATTTTAGATTCCTCTATGGAACTCTGATCCCAATAAGTTCCCCACCAATGTTTGACATGGGGGAGAGCTTTAAGGAGTGCGAAGGTGATCTTTTCTTTGTCGAAAAATTTGTGAACAGAGAAATAACCTTCTAGAATATTTAACCATTTGTCAAGGGCTTCTGCATCTATATGTCCTTCAAATATAGGAATATCAAAATTAACTTGTACCTTGAAAGGTGAGGTACCTCCAAAGTGGTCGCTTGATGAAGATGCACCTGTTTCTATCGACAGGCATTGAAGGATGTGGGAAAAATTCTCCATCATTTCGTCCCTCTGTCACATGAGAGCTTGCTCAAGCAACTGACTGATAGGATCGTCTGCTATGTCATTTCTCTTTTCTTCCACCATTGAGGGTTTCTTGGGTGTGCGAGAACAATTTTCCTCAAGAGATACAAGATCGAGAACCAACTTTCTATACTCAGACCTTGTCGGGGACATGCACTGAAAAAAATGATCAAGAACAACCTGCTCTGATACCACTGATCCGAATTATTTTCGGCACGAAATGAGAGCGGAGATATAAGAAAGAAATTCACAGAGATATAGCGGATATCCAATAATATAACATAAATGTATCAGAGATGAAACCATAAACACAGAGATACAGTAATGCATGATTTATATTAATGAAATAAATGTACAGAGACTGTAAAAATACAGTGTGAAAGACTCACTAGAATGGTGGCAACTTATCTCTGAGAAGAGATGTGATGGCTACTCGCATTCACAAGAAGATGATTACAATGAGGCTCTGAAGGAATTTATATAATAAACTAGAATTCCAAAAACCCTAGACATCCAAAAACCTAACCCTAGGAGATGAAGCACCAAAAGTCATGTGGGCCCCGTTTGGGTAAGTGAGTACATCAACTTCCTAGGGTCGTAAATTTTGCATACGATCTCCGTTTTAGGTGTGTGATAGCTCGTTGGAAAGGTATCATCGAGGAGATTCATTTTGGAGGCTAAATAATACATTTGGATATCATTGAGAACTCCTATCTCGAAAAACCTTCATTTGGGCCCTTAAAATGGCCCCGAAAGTTAAAAACTGCTAAAAATAGTAAATTACCAAAATTGCGAGATAACTGTTTTGAGCCATTTGGAAAAGGTGGGTGGCCATCAATATCCACCTGGATCATTAGAAGAGACTTTGATGTAGTAGGATATTCCAGAGTTGTTTCCACCGAATATCAATCTTCCTGTTGTTTCCCATGCTTTGAATAAGGAGAATGCATTTCTTCTGTTGCAGTAGATCTGATATTTGAAAAAAAACTGAAATTGCTCATTGCTTGAAGTATTTCCTTGTCTGGATCAAATAAATAGTCATGGCCTCGCCATAAGCACCTCTCGAGTTGTTCATCGGGATCACATATCGATAAGGACAGAGTACCTTCCTGGTCATAGAGTGCTTCCATCACCAACTTGCGTTTGCACAAGTTCTTTTATTACAAGCTTATTTCTTTGTCTTGGTGGTGGATCCTTCTATCCCAACCAACATGATGGAAATAAACTAGATCTAGGGAATTTGATCGCTTCTAGGGATTTGAGTTGACTATATATTAATTTTGGTTAACTTAAAAAGGTTTATGTGTGCAACCTAATGTTAGACATAGAAAATACAATTTCTTATTTCTTAAAATATAAAACAATGTATTTTTTTAACACATGGTTGTTCAGGCGTTGTTTGGGATTCACGTCCTTCTGGATGTTAATTAATCACAAAATTAATATTGCTTGTGCCAATTAACTTAAAAAGGTTTATGTGTGCAACCTAATGTTAGACATAGAAAATACAATTTCTTATTTCTTAAAATATAAAACAATGTATTTTTTTAACACATGGTTGTTCAGGCGTTGTTTGGGATTCACGTCCTTCTGGATGTTAATTAATCACACAATTAATATTGCCTGTGCCAATGCAATCAAGCCATCATTGACTATGGAAATTGCATTAACACTGCAATTTCAGATAATAGATGTTTGACATGTACCTAATGTTGAGGTCATCATTGCACAGGACACCCAACCTCCAAAGATTTCTAGACTCACAACAACATTGTAATTGTCGTTACAAAGAAACATTAAATTCGATGCTCTTTGCAAGTCTGACAATCATGTAGTCTAAGTTCTTTGACAATGGAAGGCCTACTTTTTCATTGCATTACTGCCCTACAGTCAATGGCATTGTTCCCATTTCCACTGCTAGTGTCGATGTCCAAAGCTCAAGCTATATGGAGCTTGGAGTCACCGCCAATGTGGATGCTTGAAGATGAAGCTATCTAGAGCCTGGGGTCACGACTTGTTACACTTGACATTAGTACTAGTAATGATCAAAAGTTGATTGTATGTCAAGTCTATTACTACATCCAGAGGTTGCTCATCAATCTTTGAGATAGAAGTTGGTTGTCTGTCAAGTCTGTTACAACTTTGTCATAAAAGGTTCTGTAATTTTTGAATGTTGATTCTAACACGCATACAGTTTCTCATTTTCGTGAGGATCCAAATTTATAATTTCCTTTTGAGTATATTCGGTCATGGAGTAATATTTTGTGTCACTTCCGAATATTCTAGACCATTTTGTGAGCCACGATGACTGCCACCCCTATGATGAAAGATATATTCTAGTGTGATCTGTAGCATTTGATACACTTTCCAAATCTGTGTTGTTGGAAGAATATATATGCTTCAACGGAGGAGCATTTTGTAGTTGACTTGAACATCCCTTCCAATTTACAGCAATAGAACAAAGAAATTCAACATACAAATCTTCAGGCGGGCCTTTCAACCAAACAAATGATTGAATACAAGGTGAATACCAGTCACAACATACTTGAATTTTTTTTGTCTCAGCTTTTGTTGGCTAACAAGATTCCCCCC
>ML787258.1:82075-109753 GCA_009831015.1 Picea engelmannii
ATTTTTATTTTTATTTTTTTTCTATTGCTTATGGGTTTCGATGAAATTTGTGAACCGAAAAACACCCTACAAATTGCAAGATGTTTTACATTTGGACCACAAATAATCTATTAAGATATATTAGTATGAATACTATTGGAATAAATATAAACAAATTCTCTTTAAACTTGAAGTTGTCTTTGTCGACCCCCAAGTATATTAAATAGCTGAGACTAAATTCTCGTTTCTCCCTTTGTTTCCCCTTCTCTATACTTACATGTTTTTCCCTTGTCTTCTTCCCCTCAGTTATTCCTTTGTGGTTCTATATTTAGTCACATTTCTATGATCACGGCTTCCTAGGTTGGCAGATTGGTAGATTCCCATCTTCATCTATATCTTCACATCATGAGCCCGACCGATCGCAGTTCCTTTCAATACTTAGCCAATTATCTGACCACCAAGTCTCAGGTTGGCATTATCGAACACTTATGCCCCCTGTTCTGTCATACACATCTTGTACCCAAAAAATTTCGTGATCTACAATTTATGCTTTTACTAGTGATAACTCACCAAGGGCTCGAAAATATTGGCATTGATAAACGAACAATAGATGTTGTTATGTGAGATACATACCCCTTCTTCCATTTTCTTCTTCCCAAATATTATCCCTTTCTGGTTATATACTTAGTCTTTTTTCTATTATCGTGGGTTCCCGGGTTGGCAGACTGGCATATCTTCATCTCCATCTATATCCTCACATGACAAGTCCGACCAACCATCGTTCCTTTCCATACTTAGCCATTTTATGGATGTGGTTTCCGAGGTTGGCGCTATCGAACTTTGTTGTTGCTTGTTCCTTGATATACATTTTGCACTGAAAACTTATGTGATCTAAAATTCCACCCCGGACTCCTCGAACTCGCAAGCTTCACTCTACCCAAGTTCAAAAAAGTTTCAAAGCATCTATTGCTTCCTTCCATCCCCATTGCCTTTGCATCCTTCCCAATGCATATTAATTATAGTTTTACTAGTGACAAATGAACACAATGGTACGAAACAATTGGCATTAACAAGAAAAAAACCTCAAGGACATCTCTCATTAACACGCATTAAACTACCATTTACAATAATCGAAATGACTTTCGTTCCTTTCCATACTTAGCCAAATTTTTCCACTTGTTCTATGATATACATCTTGCGCCCAAACATTTTGTGGTCTACAATTCCACTCCGGTGTAACACCCTATTTCCCCTAGTCTGTAAATATAACTATATTGACCAAGGAACTATGAAAAACCTAAAAGTGTGAATGTTTGATTTGATGGACCTTTGTACAAAAGGTCAATGAATGTAAATTTTGTTATTTTAATAGAAAATGGTTACGTGCTTCATGAATGTTGAAAGAGGGGATGTGCTAAGAGAAAACCATGAATGCTATGAAAGGTGGTGGAGGGGACCTGGAATGGTTGCGTTAACCTCCACCAAACCAATACCATGCTGGAATTAATTGCTCAGTTCAGAACAACCCTTTGACCCAAGAATGCATTATCGTCAGGCTGGTAGGTGGGAAGACCTCCTCAAGAGATAATGAGGGGATGGGGCAGACGACCCATTCGTAAGGCTTCCAAACCTAACCATGGACTAGGAATTCAAGCCACATGCAATATTGCCGAGGAAGACAAGAAAGGAAGTGTGGTGGGCAGAGGAAGACCTGCAGGGAAAAATGCAGAGACGAGAGAGGAAACTCTCGGGTCCAAGGAATGACTAAAAGAGGAAAAGTGAGTTATGGTCACAAAAAAATAGAGATTGATCCAGGAGAAGGAGTGTAACCTTCGTCCTTATCTATTTCTATATTGGGAGAAGGAGAGTAACCTTTGTCCCTAACTTTCGTTGAGATGGAAGTAAGAAATTGAATCTCAAAGCATCGTGGCTTAAGCTCAAGGGTGGCCAGTGATAAATCCATTGGGATTGACTGAGCCTATAATTGGGTGGAAATGATCACCCATTTCAACAGCCGCATCACACTCTATGGTTGTGATAAGTGTTTTCTTGCCTTATGCTTTGAATTGTAAATAATGGATGCATGCGAGTATTTACATGTCTATAAAGGGTTCTTTCTTTGTATTAAATTATTAAGTTATGAGTATGCGTTCGTTCCCTTGAGAACCTATATTTCTGCTTGATCTTCCATACACCCCATTTTAATCACTCAAAGGCACTTTCCCCAGGAATTTACATCATCGTTCTGGAGTCGTAGCAAGCCTCTAGGCATATCTACCATTTTAGAAACCTCACAAGTTACTTTTCCTTGATTCATAGCTTAAAGATCTAGGAGTTGGGAAGGTGTTCCCTTCATACCAGTAGTCTAGGAGACTTTGATCTTCCACCTATTCCCTTAACCAAAAACTCGACTAAGAGCGGGGATTATAACCCAAGAGTTATATGAAGATCCATGTGACCTGGGTCTAGGAACCTTGGGGCTCGAGTCTTTGAGATGTCAAATTGCACGATAGTCAAGTTGGACCCTGCAATTGCTATGAACCATCAATCTATAAATGAAGATCAAGGGTGGGGAATCACTGCGAGCGCGAAGGTGAAAATAGTAGATGAGCTAGTTTGTGTCCCGCAATTCACCCTTATCGTTGATCTCAATGGGATGGAAGATCAACGATCCCAATTAGACTAGAATCGAGTGAGCACGTTCCAGATTGCAGAGGTCAAACTCTCTAGTAAAGAGCACGCATGTTGGGGCCCCACAATTTCTATGAACCGTCAATCATCATTGACCTTCAATATAAGTTTGACCTGATCCCTGAAACACAAGGATCGCTTGGGACGAAGAGATCTTCAAGGATATCAATCTCAAAACAGATAGCGCTTTTAGGAGTGCAGACGAAATCCAGGAGATGGGTCTGTAGGAGGAGCAAAGTTTGAATCCTTCGATCACTTAGAAAATATTCTAAGTCATAGAAAGTCAGAAGCTCAAGAGGAGGAGCGACAGTGGTCATTGGATAGGATCGACAGTCATTTGATCTAAGCAAGGTGCATGAACCTTAGCATTTTTCACACGCAGGAGAAGAGAAATTACCAAAGTTCTGAAGTCCCGAAGTAGTTTAGGACCATCCATCATCAAGGATGACAGGTGGCGTAAGATCCATAACTTCGGAAGTTCATGGACCAAGAGGAGGTGAAATAGCTGAAGTAATTTGAGGTCATCCATCACCAAGAGGTGAATCTGGACCTCCAGATCCAGAGGGATACGTGGTGATGGATCGCGGACTCCAGAGGAATCTGTTCGAGGGTTTTCAGTTGAAATTTGATATTCCCGAACCTCTCTGGACTGTCCCATCATGCCCTCTTCTTTGTTATGTATTTTGCAATCAAAAACTTCTAAGACATACAATTTGACACTCAAGCCCTCACCTCTAATGGTTGTACCTTGTAACCCTATTTTGAATCCCAACCGACCGCTTTTGATAATTAGCCACTCCTTGATTTCTCTTTCCTATCCCCGTGACCTTTGTACTTATTTCTAAATATGAAATTAGTAACCTTTGATGCTAACATCTCATCATGAAAGAATTGTCAACATTGTCATTAATGAGAGAAATGCTCAAGGATATCTCCCATTAATACACATCAAACCAAGATCCGCAGAGATTTATATGATCCCTTCTGATTGTTCATCTCAAACATCATGGAATGTCTTTTGTGGGTCATCGCGTTCATGAAATCTCCAATCCTTAATTCCTTTTCGTCGTACCCACCATCTTCCCATTTCTAGGTATGTAATTACTAGTCTTTAATGCTAACAACGCATCATGCAACAACCATTGATATTTTCATTAATGAGCGAAAGGCTCTAGGATATCTCCCATTCACACACATTGAACCAAGATTTGTTGAGGGTTATATTATCCCTTCCAACTCTTCATTTCAAACATATTCTAGAGAAAACGAACGTTCACGTAAACTTATGGTAGCAGCTCGACAACAACTTTGTGGAGATACAATGAATATCTTTGGACGTGAGGACTAGAAATTCAAGTGGTCCAGGGCATACTCTTACTACTCATCCTATTCCACACAGACCAAAGTGATTTGGACCTCTGGAATCGCTCGTGCAAGTTGTGTCCCTAAGGTTTTTGACTATAAGGAGGTGGTCTCTTGGTGCGCCAAAAAATATATTTCAAGTCAAAGAATTATTGTGGCAAGAAAAGTATGGCATAAAAAGTGTAGCAGAAAAATCGTGGCAAGAAAGTGTTGTAGAAAAAGTGCGGCAGAAAAATCGTTGTAGGAAAAGTGCGGCAGAAAAAGTGTGGTAGAAAAACCATGGCAGAAAAAGTACGACAGAAAAATCATGGCAGCAAAACGCTACAAGAAGAAAAAGGTATGGTTTTCATACGTGTAGTGTTGAATCTATGAACATGATTGAGGTTTTTCCTTGTAAATCTATTGGATTCCCTCTTGGAAGTTTAGGGCTTGCTGTAGAGTTGATCTGAGTCAGATCTACTGAAGTTTAGTATTGGTTCATGTTTGAGCGATTTCAGTTGAGGTATGTTGTTGAAGTTATTGGTACATATAGAGGCAGTATAACAGTGAGGTTGTGGCACATAGTTGATGTGAGGATTTATGGTATTTGATTTATGGAGAGTGTGGTGCATTACTAGAGGTATCTTGTTGGTTATCTTGGTGTATGTTATTGGTATGTGGTAGAGGTATATGATTGGGTACATGGATGAGATACATACTTGAAGCACATGGTGATCTTGATACATATTGTTGAGGGATAGTTTGGTTTGTTCTTAATACATGATTGGTACATGTTGTTGGTTATCTTTGTATAGTGTTGATGTACATGGTTGTTGTACATTATTGATGTGCATTGTTGGCACATGGTTTGAGTGATATTCTTGTGATTTTGGGTATGAGATCTATGTTATCAGATCTGATATATTAAGGAGAGTATTGGTACATGTTGTTGGTGTATTTATTTTTGTTGGTACAGGCAAGGTACAAGTACATGTTGGTTACAAGACAATGGCATAGGTTGATTACATGTAAGTGGCATAGATTGGTACAGGTTTACAACAATATATCTCAGAGTGATAGCGTGACAATGGTTCCATCATTCTACTTATATTTTAGGACGGTTGGATGGGGCAAGGATAGGTGGTTGTAGACACCTTATTATTGTAGCCAGAGAACATAGGGGGTTGTAGACTCCTTTTGGTTGTAGCCAGATAATTGGGGATTTGAAGCTTCCCTCAGGTAGTAGCCTAAGAAACTAGGGGGTTGGAGTCTCCTTCTAGTTGTAGCTAGAGAATTGGAAGTTGTTTCTTCCTTGAATGTAATTCTTGACATATAAGAAAAACATTTTGTGGTTTTCTCACGCATCGAGTTTCCACGTAAATATTGGTGTAATGTGCATTGTGTGGATGTGTTTTTTATTGCTTATTATGCACTGATGAATGTTAATGCTTATGATATAGTAATATATTGATGATGAACATCTGAACATGGTTGAATAAGTAAAATAATATACATTGTGGTTTAAAGGATTAATAATTGGTATATTTTCTCATTACTAATTCACCCCTCCCCCCCCTCTCAATAATCCAACAATTTAGCCACTACACCACTATAAATAAAGAACTTGAGGTCACTTCATCCATCCATCCTTACAAGTAAGGTTTTGCTACCAAAATGTCACTAGAATATTGAGGATCTCTTTATCTTGATTGTACTTTTGTAGCCTATTTACATTGCTCAAGAACCTAAGAGGGAGTTGCAAGCACATCAAGGAATCCAAGGAATCATCCTAAGGAGGTGTGAAATTATGGTGAAACCTACACAAAGAATTTAGCTAGCAACAATTCATACAAAGCTTGCAAATTGAGATTCTACCTGCTCACCTGTTTATCTTCTACCTTCTTGGTCCTGTAGACCCATCTGCTTCTGAAATTGTTTTTGTCTGAATGAAGTGAAACCAGATCCCAAGTCGGGTTCTCGAGGAGAGAGTTGTACTCCTCCTGCATAGCATCTTCCCAAAATGGATTCCCTGCAACCTTTACATAGGTCTGCAGGTTTGAAGCTAAAACCATATAGCAATGCATGTGAATTATTGGTTTAGTAGTTTTGATTGCATGAGGAGGCTCCTCAAACTGGGACCTTGTCTGAAATGATCTTTTTATTGGGTCAAATGACACCCCAATTTCCATTTAGAACGATTCAGTTTTTAAATAAATGATCATTTAAAATATATTGATATCAATTGATTTGAACACATCCATGATGTTCAAGTTAGTGAAAGGCATACTTAGGCTCTATGCATCATCACCATGGAAGAAGCTTAAACTTTTGGAGAAAACAGAGATAACGACAGCTATATGGCTGAAGGAAAGTAACCAACTTCCTACCTAAGTGAACTTGTTGGATGCAAACAACTCTATTCCATGATTAAGAGAGTCATGAAATGGTTGAGCTCTTTACTTCAAAGTAAGAACTTTAAGCAACTGAGAAAATATTTGATGCAGATCGTGAGAAATAAGCATGTAATGTTCAAGTAGGATTAGTTATAATTATGAATAGTAAAGTATAATTGTTTCTTCACTATCTAATTTTAATTATATTGAGAAACAAATTTACATACCTCACACATATATATACATACTTGCCTTTTTATCTTTAAGGCAAAGTTGCTTTATCTCTTTCTGAAAATTTCAGACATATATATACATACTTGTCTTTTTATCTTTAAAGCAAAGTTGCATTATCTCTTTCTGAAAATTTCACTATCTTATTTTAATTATATTTAGAGAAACAAATTTACATACCCCACACATATATACATGCTTGTCTTTTATCTTTAAGGAAAAGTTTATTTGTCTCTTTCTGAAAATTAGTTGGTTTTGGAAGAATTTTTTTTGAAGGTGAGTTGGTCTCCCAACTAGGAGTGTGCTTGCTATGATATGTGAGAGTAATGATCATTGCACATGGGTTATTGTGTCATTTTGGTTTATTCATGCTCTGAGTTGATATATGTATTATCTTTACTATGATTGTTGAGAGTGTAAGCCTTTATGGCTAGTAGAGTTTTTTTTTTCTTTGCACTGAATAAGCTCGGATTGAATTTTTTTACAGTGCTTTTGTATATAAGGATTGTAACCTTTTTTTTTTCCTCGAAATGAAATGAATATAATTTTTTCTTTTCTAGGAAAAAAATAAAAGTATAAAAGAGTAATAATTTTTAATTCCATATATTTTTTAAGTATAAAGATATTTGCATCTTAATTGTCTTTTAATATCTCTAAGTGCTCAATAAATCCAATGTTGAGATGGATCTAAGCTAAGATATATTAGTGTTGTTATTCTCACTTGGAAAATAAGTTTCACTTATGTTGTCTTATGTGCATTGAACCACACTAAATTAAGAACATAAAGTTGAGGTGTTGAAATTTGGAGTTTTACAAAAAAACATTAATTTGAGTTCATCCAAGTCATAACGGTTGTAACTATATTTCAGTGATTCAATCTTAGTTGCAGTTCCTTCGATTTGATAGGCTTTATTCAATACTCCTTAGAGCCCTCAGCATGAACTTCCCTTGTGATAGTTCACTTTAGATCTTGAGAGCCCTTTTCCAGTTTATCCCTTTGGTTGTTTCCAATGTTTTTTTTTAAGCGAAATTTTGTCAATTTGGCTAAATTTTAAATTTTTGAAAGAAAAATTGGCTAAATTTCTTCACATTTTCATAAAAAATAAAAATAAAAATGTATCCTAATTTATGATAATAATACTCTCTATATTTATACTTTTAGCCTTTCCATGAATATATAATTGGATTCCTTAACATTTTTCGCCAAATCCATGATTTTGTATGACAAATTTATGGGAATATTTGCTACATCTAAAGTTATAGGTAGCTATTGATACTCTTGGGAATATCATGAACTTATATTTGAAATCATAAAAGTATTTTTTTGAGACAATATTCTTTAACACTACGTTTTTTTGTTCACTTATTTGAACATGTATATGGTATACCATGTTGTATATAGTGTTTTCATATTAGAGTTTTTTAGCAAGTTGAAAAAAATGTTTTATGTATTTCTAATGATAGTTTCCAATGCCATTGTTTTTTGTTTTAAGTTTTCTATAATTTCTATGAAAGGTTGATTTTGCTCTAGATGTTCTAATATGATATTTATTATTATAATTTGTTGGTGATTTACAAGTGGAACTCATGTGAATGGGTTATCGCCTAAGATAACTGATCATTTTTTCTTATAAATATGATATGATCACCAAATAGTTTGATAAGTTATAACATATATGATTTAAAAAAAAAAAAATAACGTTGGTTGTTTCTCCCCCGCCCCATTATAAGGGACATTAGTTCCTACATGTATTCAAATTAGTTTCAACCTTCATTATGCTTCTATGTTTGTCCTAGTTGCTACTATCGTTGTATTATACTATGGCACCTATTTTCCATGACCACATTTTGTATTGTATTTGGACACTATTTTGTCTCACTGGACTCACCCATTTATTTCATGGTACACCATTCTATCATTATTTGGAGATATATCGACCAACGTGAGCATGTCCACCTTGTCCCTATTGAAATCTTGTACACACATCACTTTTTTGGGTTTGTTGTTGATAGGTGGTTCTCCTTCACCCTTCCATGGGTCATCCTCCTTCCTTGGACACTCCACTCCCTTCTTGGTCCTTCTTATACTTTGGTAAAGAAGCTTTGATGTATTTCAATCATACAAGTTTCTCCTAACCTCACACATCGAGGGGAAATCTATTATCACATCAAAAGTACTCACTTGCGACAATTTTTCAGCGATCATACATGAATACATCATTATTTTCATGCATAACCCCCATTTCCAGCCCCTTTCCACCATCATCCGACCTTAAAATTGTTGGAATCAACCCAAGAAAACCCTAAAATTAACTAAAGTTGGCCAACATAAATATACCCCCCAAAAAGTGCATGTGGACTATTATAGTGCAAGTTGTAGGTTGGGAAAATCCTGACCCAACCAAACAAGTGCTACAACTTGGGGATCCTACACCCATTGTCACCTTGATGTAGGTCCCGCACTTCAAGGGTGACTAGGTCACTCTAGGGAGGCGATCCCGATGACCCTAGGGGGATTGAGATGGAGATGGAAGGAAGTGGAAATGAATCCCCTATAGGTCAAGTCTAAAAGGAATGAAAGGTATGGAGAGATGCCTTTCAATTCAATTAATGGCTTCCCCATAGGTATAATACTTCTCTGGATGATTGTACCTGCCCGAGACACAAGCAAAACACACTTTGCAATGAAAAATGTTAGTTGGATCATAAAGTTGAGCTTGATGTCCCTAATTTGCAACAATAGATAATAGTATATATCAACAAGTAAATGGTACTATAAGCTGCTCAATAAGTGTTAGGGATCAAGTAGAAATTGCAACAGAAAGACTAGTTTCACTTATGTTGTCTTATGTCCATTGAACCACACCAAATTAAGAACATAAAGTTGAGGTGTTTAAATTTGGAGTTTTACAACAACAAAAAATAATTTGATCTCATTCAAGTCATAAAGGTTGTACCTATATTTCAGTGATTCAACCTCAGTTGTAGTTCCTCAGATTTGATAGGAGTTATTCAATATTCCCTAGAGCCCTCGTCATGAACTTCCCTTGTGACAACTCACTTCAAATCTTGAGAAACCTTTTCTAGTTTATCCCTTTGGTTGTTTCTCCCCCCTCAGCTCCAAGGGACATCAATTCCTATGTATTCAAATTAGTTTCAATGTTCATTATGATTTTATGTTTGTCCTAGTTGCTACTATCATTATATTGTACTATGGCACCTATTTTCCATGACCACATTTTGTAATGTATTTGGACACCATTCTGTCTCATTAGACTCGCTGATTTATGCCATGGCACACCATTCTATCATTATTTGGAGATATCTCGACAAACAGAAGTATGTTCAACTTGGACCTATTGAAATCTTGTACACACATCACTTTTTGGGGTTTGCTATTGATAGGTGGTTCTCCTTCACACTTCCATGGGTCGTCCTCCTTCCTTGGACACTCCACTCCCTTCTTGGTCCTTCTTATACTTGGGTAAAGAAACCATGATGTATTTCAGTCATACAATTTTCTCCTAACCTCGCACATTGAGGGGAAATCTATTATCACATCAAAAGTACTCACTTGCGACAATTTTCAGCAATCATACATGAATGCATCATTATTGGCATGCATAACCCCCATTTGCAACCCCTTTCCACCATCATATGACCTCAAATTTGTTGGAATCAACCCATGAAAATAGTAAAATTAACTAAAGTTGGCCAACATATATATACCCCCAAAAAAGTGCATGCGGACAATGCATATTTTACCCCCAAAAGCCATGTTTCCTCCTAAAATGATCAATTTTCATTGTTTTTTACCCCCGTCATTGCACCCAAATTTGTATCACGGGATTTTAGTTATATGTAAACCATCCTAAACCCTAATTGTTATTTTTAATCTTGATTTAGTTATCTTTAACCACTAAAAAGGAAGACAATGTCAAGGGTTTTTATGTTAGACAGTTGGCTTAGGTTGATGGACAATTGGTCTGGATTGTTTGTTGTCATTGATGTCAACCCTTGGAGAGTGATATTGTAGATTGATTTCAACCCTCGGAGAAGTCTGGTAGCGAATTCCGGTAGAACAAAGGCATGGGTAAGGGACTGATGTAGAAGCATCGTCAACCTCAAGCGAGCGTGGGGCCACCGCAACACATTTTGAGCACATGATAAACTGTTTAAAAACTTTTGAATATTGGATTTGCCAAACTAAAATGTGATAGTTAAGGAGAGGTGTACTACTAGATTGTAATCATACCTTGAGCGACCCGCTCTCGTCTGAAGGACTAAGAAGGCATTTATGTTAGTAGGCAGCTTTAATGCATAGATTAGACGTCTTAAAATGAGAAGAGGGAAACAGAATATAGACACCCTCATTGTATTATTGTAAATATAGAAGGGAAGAGAACAGAAAAAAAAAATAGATAGAGAAGAACATTACCAGGAGAAGAGCACACAGAGCTGAGAAAAAGAAATTGTGTTTGAGGAAACACCCATGTACATAGACTTGAGTTCATATAAGAAGTCTTTAATTCAGGTTCATGGCGTTGTATTTGTTTCTTGTATGTGTATGTTGAATGGCATGTTCATGGTTTTACTCTTCCTGTCATGCAATTGCTTTTATACTATATATGAGTGATTTCTTGTTAAATGTTTGAAATCTGAGAGGAAAGGGTAAATGGAAATGAGTTTCAATTGTTTCTCTGTCTGAGTAAGAATTCCTGCAAGGAGTGTAGTTGAATAGTCTGCAAGGTGTGCGTTGACAAAGGATTCAGAGATTTGTCTCTGGAATTCTCAGACAGGATAGATTTTGTTCTCATTTCCTCTGAAGGGAATATTTGATATAGGAGTCGTGCAAGGTGTGCACAAACCAAGCTTGAATCCAGGGTTTGAAACCTAAGAATCTATTGAAGAACTACTGCTGCAAGGAGTGCGCGAAGTTGAAGGAGCTCAACAATGAAGAAATTGAAGGTTTTCCGCAAGGAGTGTGGGCAGGAGGTTCTTGAGAGACTGGAAGTCGTGGAAGACTTCAGAAGGATTCGGACCTGCTAAGTCGTCGAAGGGAAGAGATGAACGGTCAAAATTCTTCGTAGAAGAATTGTGAAATCTCTCCAGCCGTCCAATTTGATAGAGAAGCAAGGAGGTTACAACTATTTACAGAGTTTCAATCTCAGGAGGTTGTGAGCCATTGGATCCTCACCTAGTTAGCCGTCAGTCATAGGATCTGACTGGAGTTGCATGAGGGTTAAACTATTGCAGGCAGAGTGAAGGTCCCGAAAGGCATCGGGATATTAGATTTTAGAATATCGGAAGTCTAAAGGACAGGAGATCGGTCACTTTATAGTGAAAACCCCGATTTTGATCTAGACCGCCCATCTTGAGGAGACACGTGGCGGAGATCAAGAGCCCGTCGGCATTTCACATGTCAGATTTTTGAGGTTCAGGAGGATAGGAGAATATCGGCATTTGACTTCGCGAAATCATGAATGATCGAGGACCATCCATCGGTTGGGACACGTGGTGGATATCGGAAGCCATCGGCATTTCCGGATTCGGCGTTTCGCGAATCCAGAAGACAGGAAACATCCACATTTCGGAATTGCAAAGTCCGAAACCCCAAAAAGGTAGAAAGCTCTGGTGTGGGGCCAGCTGTCATCATATCGAAAAATCGGAATTCGAGAGATCGGAAGCCCCGAGGACAAATGCATTTCAACATTTGAAACCCTGAAGTCCTGAGGGAGATCAGGGACCGTTGGTCTAGTGGATGATCACGATCGTTGATCATGTTTAATTCGGAAAGGGGTTCCTAGTTGATGTCATATCGGGATTCGGAGGGTCATGGATCCTGAGGACAAGGGGTCAAATACATCTCGGCATCCGAAATCCCGAAATCCCGAAAGGAGATAGGAATGCGGTCATATAGGTGAGGTCGTATGGACCAAAAGTCTATCCAGGGGGATAACTAAATTTAAATCATCTCGGGACATCGAAGATAGGGAAATCGGGAAGACAAAGGTTTGCGACATCGGGGATTGCAAAACCCCGAAGCCCAAAATTTTTAATTTCTGTTGTGAACGGAAAATCGATTAGGCCTAGATGCTACAAGGAGCAGAAAAGCTCTATGGGTTGATTTTAAATAGAGATTCTAAGGAGGAATCAAAGAGTCGCTTTGGCTCGAAAGTGGAATTAGAATGATCCTTAAGATCAGGAGGTCAGGGGCAGAGACTCTGTCGAGATTTTGCTGAGGAAAAGGTGACGTCTGCGTCAGGTTTAGTATCAGAGCCCAGAAAGGGTTCTTTGCTTTCTATAGCAAGGAAAAGGAAAATTCACCATGCCTCCAAGAAGAAGAGACATGCAAACACCCAATCCTCCAGAAGAAAGGGAAATACCAATAAGAAGAGGTAGGCAGATGCCTGACCCAACCATGGCAAGAGAAATGCGTGATTTACGCGCCAGGCTTGAGGACATGGAGACAACACAGAGACACACAGTCGGTATTGGGGATCTTAGTGATTCTGAAAGTGAGAATGAAGTTGAACATGAAGAAGAAGAAGTTTCAGTGGAAGATGTCGCAAATGAACGCTTGATTAGAGTTGTTGCAAGAATGGGTGCCAAGGAAAAAATGGACATCCTAGTTTATGAGGGAAACCTGGATGTTGAAGAGCTTCTAGATTGGATTAGAGCTCTGGACACTTATTTCGACTACGAAGATGTCGAGGAAGACAAGAAGGTCAGACATGTCATCACAAGGTTGAAAGGACATGCAACATTGTGGTGGGATGAACTACAAGCTGACAGACGCTGCAAAGGCAAGCAAAAAATCAAGAGTTGGGATAGGATGATTGCAAAGATGAAGGAAAAATTGATTCTCAGAGATTATCAGATTACTCTATTTCGAAGGATGCAAAATTTGAGACAGAAGTTGATGACAGTGAAGGAATATACCGAAGAATTCTACAGGTTGAACATCAGGGCAGGTCATCGAGAAAGCGATGATGAAAAGGTTTCCAAGTACATGAATGGCCTGAGATATGACATTCAGGATGAGATGAGCATGGTAACCATCTGAACAGTGGAAAATGCTTATCAAATGGCTCTAAAGGCTGAAGAGAAGATGAGTCGAAAGCAGGGTCAAAGAGGCCGAGGAAAAAGTCAAGCCAGGGGCAAACCAGTTGTCCAAGATAAAAATCAGAAACCCAAGGAGGACTGGAAGAAAGCTTAGGCTTGAACTGAAAGAGGTGGAACCTCATAGCGAGGAAAATATGCTGAATAGAGAGGGAAACATACTGAACAAAGAGGAGATTATGTTGATAATAATGTTTTTCCTCGTACTAGAGGTAGAGGAAGAGGAAGAGGTTGAGTAATAAAATGCTTCACGTGTGGAAATAATGGACACAAATCTTATGAATGTCTAGATAAGAAGAAAGAGAGTGGAGAGACTCACATCGCCGAAGCACAAAGGTGGAATGTTGAGGCAGAGGATGTTGAAGGCGGAAGATCACTGATGATGCGAAAAGTTCTTTTGACACTAGAGAAGGAGGTGGAGAGTCCAATACAGAGAAACAGACTTTTTCGAACTGCTTGCAAAACCAAGGACAGGGTATGCAAGGTCATTGTGGACAGTGGTAGCACAGATAATCTCATTTCAACAGAGATGGTAGAAAATATGGAGCTAGAGACGATTGAACATCCGAGTCCATATAGAGTTTCATGGCTACAAAAGGGACATCAGGTAAATGTCACTAAACAATGTTTAGTTGAATTTAAGATAGGAGGATATAATGATAAGATACTTTGTGATGTTATTCCCATGGATGTTTTTCATTTATTGCTGGGTAGACCATGGCAATATGACAAAAATGTGATTCATGATGGGAGGATGAACACATACAGCCTAGAAAAGAATGGGAGAACTCACATGTTTCTTCCAATCAAAGTTAAGGAAGTGAAACCTGAAGTAAGTAACATTGTACTTCTCATGAGTGGGAAGGAACTCCTTAACGAGGTCAAGAAGAAGGAGGAACCACAATTCATTGTGGTCAGGAAGCCAATGATTGTTTTAACCAGCACAAGGATAGATGATTTACCAGAAGAAGTTCAGGAACTGCTGGAAGAGTTCGCTGACATAGTAGTGGACAAACTACCTCGTTCATTGCCACCAATCAGAAGTGTGAGTCACCATATTGATCTTATACCTGGAGCCAGTTTACCAAACAAAGCAACATAGAGATTAATGCCACAGGGGAATGAGGAGGTCAAAAGACAAGTTTAGGGTTTGTTGGATAAAGGGTTGGTTAGAGAAATCTTGAGTTCATGTGTTGTTCCGACAGTACTCAATCCAAAGAAAGACGGAGGCTAAAGGATGTGTACTGATTCAAGGGAAATTAACAAGATAACCATCAGGTATAGATTTCCATTACCAAGGATGGATGATCTGATGGATTGCTTAAGTGGAGCAAAAAAATTTCAAAGATTGATTTGAAAAGTGGATATCACTAGATTCGTATGAGGGAAGGTGATGAATGGAAAACAACCTTCAAGACTAACGAAGGGTTGTATGAATGGATTTTTATGTTGTTTGGTTTAACGAACGCACCAAGTACCTTCATGAGGTTGATGAACAAAGTCCTGAAGGAGTTCATCGGAGAATTTTTCATTGTGTATCTGGATGATATACTGATCTTCAGTAAAATACAGGTAGAGCATCTAAAACACTTAGCTACAGTGATGAAGAGATTACAGCAAGAGAAGTTGTTGATAAACATAAATAAATCCTCATTCATGAAGACATAACTCATCTATTTGGGCTTTGTCATTTCTACAGATAAATTAAGGATGGATCCAGATAAGGTGGAAGTGATCAAGAATTGGCCATCACCAAAGAACATATTTGAGGTGAGAAGTTTTCATGGATTGGCTAGTTTCTACCGAAAAATTATCAGGAATTTCAGTGGGATTAGTGCACTGATGATGGATACAGTGAAGAAAAGACACAAGTCTTTTCACTGGACAGAAGAAGCTGAGAAGAGTTTTAATTTGTTGAAGAGAAAGATTACGGAACAACCAATTCTGGTGTTGTCGGATTTCCAAAAGACATTTCAAGTGAAATGCGATGCAAGTGGATTTGCAATAGGGGCAGTTTTGTGTCAAGAAGACAAGCCGATAGCATACTTCAGTGAGAAGTTGAATGAAGCGAAGGTGAAGTACTCCACATATGACAAGGAGTTTTATGCTATCATTTAGGCATTGAAAAAGTGGATACACTATTTGATTCCAAAGGAGTTTGTCCTATACAATGACAATCATGCACTGCAGTTTGTGACTCGACAAGAAAATTTAAATCAAAGACATGTAAAATGGGTTGAATACATGCAGAACTTTACTTTTGTAATTAAGCTTATTTCTGGAACTGCTAACAATGTTGTTGATGCTTTGAGCAGGAAATGTTTGCTATTGTAGGAGTTCAGAGTTAAAACATTGGGTTTTGATGATCTCAGGGACATGTACAGAGATGATCCAGATTTTAAAGAGGTGTATGAAGTAGCTGAGAATCCAATTCTTGGAGACAGAAGTCAATGGACAGAATACATGATCCAGGAAGGATTACTATTTAAGGGTAATCAACTCTGTATTCCAAAATGCTCCATGAGGGAGAATTTGCTGAAAGAGAAACATAGTGGAGGATTGGTCGGACATTTTGGTCATGAAAAAATGTTCATAAAGCTAAATGAGTCATATTTTTGGCCAAGAATGCAAGCCAACATCAAAATATTTGTAGACAGATGCAAAATTTGTCAGCATTCAAAAGGAAAGAGGCAGAATGCAGGTTTTTATCAACCATTGCCAATACCTGAGAGGTCGTGGGATGTAGTCAGCATGGATTTCATATTGGGGTTGCCAAGAACACAAAGAGGGTTTGACTCAATCTTTTTGGTGGTGGATAGATTTTCCAAGATGGCACACTTTATTCCATGTCAAAAAACCAGTGACGCAACTCACATTGCGAATCTGTTTTTCAAAGAAGTCATTCGACTTCACGACTTACCAAGAAGTATAGTTTCGAATCAAGACACTAAGTTCGTAGGAAACTTCTGGAGAACCTTATGGAAGAAGTTGGGAACAAATTTATCGTTCAGTTCATCATATCATCCTCAGACGGATGGACAAACAGAAGTCTGGGAGACTTGCTGAGAAGCCTCGTGACAGAACACCATAGCCAGTGGGACAATATATTGCCACAAGCAGAGTTTGCTTATAATGACTCAGTTAACAGAAGCATAGGACAAGGTCCATTTCAAATTGTTTATGGCATGCAGTCGAGAGAAATTTTTGAACTGAGGGATTCAGAATAGATTGCGACTGGGAGCACTAGTGCAGAAGATTTCGCAGAAGCGATGAAAGAACTGCACAACCAGGTGAAGGAGCGTTTACAGAATTCGAGCCAGGAATATAAACGGAGAGCCGATCAACACAAGAGACAACTTCAGTTTGAGGTTGGTGATTTGATTCTAGCACATCTGAGAAAGGAAAGGTTCCCAAAGGGGACATATAATAAACTGAAGATGAATAAGATCGGACCATGTAAGCTCTTGAAGAAATTTGGGGCAAATGCTTATGAGATCGAATTACCCGATGGGATCGGAATTTCTCTGATATTCAATGTCTCAGATTTGTACCCATACAAAACTGAGGAAGCAGGAACAAGTGATGAACAACCAGAGATCCAGTGGACAAAGCAGATGCCTGTTGTAGAGAATCCACAGATGGAAATCATACTAGACAAAAGAATTAGCAAGAAGACCAAAAGAAAACAATACTTTGAATACTTGGTCAAGTGGAAGGGACATCCAATTGAAGATGTCAGCTGGGAGAATGAAGCAGAGATTTAGAATCATGGACAAACTGTGCGAGAGCTCATGGAAAAGATCCCATGAAAATTTTCAAGCGAGGGAGTATGATGCAGGAGCAACGTTAACGTCAAGCGAGCGTGGGGCCACCGCAACACATTTTGAGCACATGATAAACTGTTTAAAAACTTTTGAAGATTGGATGCGCCAAACTTAAATGTGATATTTAAGGAGAGGCGTACTAATATATTGTAATCAGACCTTGAGCGACCCACTCTCATATGAAGGACTAAGAAGGCGTTTATGTTAGTAGGTATCTTTAATGCATAGATTAGACAGCTTAAAATGAGAAAAGGGAAATAGAATATAGACACCCTCATTGTATTATTGTAAATATAGAAGGGAAGAGAAAAAAAAAAAATAGATAGAGAAGAACATTACCAGTAGAAGAGCACACAGAGCTAAGAAAAAGAAATTGTGTTTGAGGAAACACCCATGTACAGAGACTTGAGTTAATAGAATAAGTCTTTAATTCATGTTCATGGTGTTGTATTTGTTTCTTGTATGTGTATGTTGAATGGTATGTTCATGGTTTTACTCTTCCTGTCATGCAATTGCTTTTATACTATATATGAGTGATTTCTTGTTAAATGTTTGAAATCTGAGAGGAAAGGGTAAATGGAAATGAGTTTCAATTGTTTCTCTGTCTGAGTAAGAATTCTTGCAAGGAGTGCAGTTGAATAGTCCACAAGGTGTGCGTTGACAAAGGATTCAGAGATTTGTCTCTGGAATTCTCAGACAGGATAGCTTTTGTTCTCATTTCCTTTGAAGGGAAGATTTGACATAAGAGTCGTGCAAGGTGTGCACAGACCAAGCTCGAATCTAGGGTTTGAAACCTGAGAAGCTATTGAAGAACTACTGTTGCAAGGAGTGCACGGATTTGAAGGAGTTCAACACTGAAGAAATTGAAGGTTTGTCACAAGGAGTGCGGGCATGAGGTTCTTGAGAGACTGGAAGTCATGGAAGACCTCAGGAGGATTTGGACCTGCTAAGTCATCGAAGGGAAGAGATGAACGGTCAAAATTCTTCGTAGAAGAATTGCAAAATCCCGCCAGTCGTCCGATCTGATAGAGAAGCAAGGAGGTTACAACTGTTTATAGAGTTTCAAGCTCAGGAGGTCGTGAGTTATTGGATCCTCACCTAGTTACCCATCAGTCATAGGATCTCACTGGAGTTGCACGAGGGTTAAACTCTTGCAAGTAGAGTGAAGGTCTTGAAAGGCATTGGGATATCGGAGTTTGGAATATCGAAAGTCTAGAGGACAGGAGATCGGGTCACTTTATAGTGAAAACCCCGATTTTGATCTGGACCGTCCATCTTGAGGAGACACATGGCAGAGATCAAGAGCCTGTCGGCATTTCGCATGTCGGATTCTCGGGGTTCAGGAGGACAGGAGAATATCGATATTTGACTTCGCAAAATTGCGAATGATCAAGGACCATCCATCAGTTGGGACACGTGGTGGAGATCGAAAGCCATCGACATTTCAGGATTCGGTGTTTCGCGAATCCAGAAGACAGGAAACATCCACATTTCGGAATTGCGAAGTCCAAAACCCTGAAAAGGTGGAAAGCTCTGGTGTGGGGCCAGTTGTCATCATATCATAAAATTAGAATTCGAGAGATCGGAAGCCCCAAGGACAAATGCATTTCGTCATTTGAAGCCTCGAAGTCCCGAGGGAGATCAGGGAATATTGGTCTAGTAGACGATCACGACCGTTGATCATGTTTAATGCGGAAAGGGGTTCCTAGTTGATGTCATATCGGGATTCTGAGGATTGGTGATCCTGAGGACAAGGGGTCAAATACATCTCGGCATCCGAAAGCCCGAAATACTGAAAGGCGATAGGAATGTGGTCATATAGGTGAGGTTGTATGGACCAAAAGTCTAGCCAAGGGGCTAACTAAAGTTAAAGCATCTTGGGACATCGGAGAACGGGAAATCGGGAAGACAAAGGTTTGCGACATCAGGGATTGCAAAACCCCGAAGCCTGAAATTTTTAATTTCTGTTGTGAACGGAAAAGCGATCGGGCCTAGAGGTTGCAAGGAGAAGAAAATCCCTGTGAGTTGATTTTAAATAGAGATTCCGAGGAGGAATCAAAGAGCCGCTTCGACTCAAAAGTCGAATTAGAACGATCCTTAAGACCGAGAGGTCAGGCACAGAGACTCTGTCGAGGTTTTGCTGAGGAAGAGGTGACATCTGCGTCAGGGACCCAAGTCTGTTTGAGGTATAAAGACATGAAGATCAATGAATTTACATGACATATTATTCCAGATGGATAGCATATGTCATGCCATTTCCGATGATATGTGGAACGTCACATAACTCCTCACGGTTAGAGAGTTAAGACCATATGAATTTGGAGAACCCTCATGAGTTATCTAGAAGCCTCGATAAGGTCAAAGAAGTCAATTATTCTAGAAGATCCTAGAAGAAGTGTACTAGTCAAATTGATGGTAACTAGGAGTTAATCATGGGTATAGTTGTTTCATTAAGAAAATAACTAAAAATAAATTAGTTGCAACAAGAAGTTGTGAGTTTGGTAATTATGGTAAAGTAGTTGTTATGAGAAGATTGAATAGTCAAAGTGGTTGACCAAGAAATAAATTTAAAGTGGTTGCAACAACAAGAAGTTAGTTAAGGGCAAAGAAATTATGAATTGACTAATTATAGAAAAGCTAGTTTCCACAAGAAGTTGTGAGTAAAGATAAATTATTTAAATAATAAAGTAGTCAAAGTTGTTGTAAAGAGAAATTATTTAAATAATAAAGTGGTTGCAACAAGAAGTGTTGAGTTTACTATTTATGGATAAGTCAAAGTGGTTGCAAAAGAAATTAATTAAATAATAAAGTTAGTTGCAACTAGGAGTGGAGAACTTACTATTTGTGGAAAGTGGTTAAGTTAAGTGGACAAAGTGGTTAGGTGGAAAAAGTGGCCAAGTGGACAAAGTGGTTATGTGGAAAAAAGTTGATACTCCTAGAGGAAGTTACTTGGAGAGTATAAATAAGAGAGCAAGGGTCTCTTATTAGCACCTATTGAATATTATTGAATATCTATTTTTTGAAAGGTTATTTGGGTAGGTATTATTGATAGAGGAAAACCACGGCAAGAAAAGTGCGGTAGAAAAATTGCGGCAAGAAAAGTGCTGCAGAAAAATCACGGCAAGTAAAGTGTTGCAGAAAAAGTGCGGCAGAAAAAATGTGGCAGAAAAACCGCGGTAGAAAAAATACGGTAGAAAAACCGCAACAGTAGAATGCTACAAGAAGAAAAATGTATGATTTTCATATGTGTAGTGTTGAATCTATGAATATGGTTGAGGGTTTGCCTTGTAAATCTGTTGGATGCCCTCTTGGAAGTTTAGGGCCTGTTGTAGAGTTGATCTAAGGTAGATCTATTGAAGTTTAGTATTGGTTCATATTTGAGGGATTTTGGTTGAGGTATGTTGCTGAAGTTATTGGTACAGATAGAGGTTGTGTTAGCACCTTGATTTTCATAGCTAGAGTTAGAGGTTTGTCCAAAGTTTTCAAAGCCATGCCATGATCTTGGGAAAATCAAGGCATTCCTAGATGAGTCATAGTTAGTGTGTCAAGGTTTATGAGGTCAGTAATCAAATAAAGAGTGACTTGAAATGCTAGTAATGGGTCTAGCCATAAGTTGGTTTAAAGTGTGTATTGTCTTTTTCATAAATCACCATCATAAAAAGAAAAGAGTCAAGAGTGCAAAGTCCATCATGTTCAATTTGTAATGGTCAATTTTCCTAAGTCTTGAATCACATTAAAAAGTGGGAAATTATGTGCTAAGGTTGAGGCATAGGTTACGGTGAATGTCATGTCAAAAGGTATTATGGTTCATCATCACCTTTCATGAGGTCGGAGAAGGAACAATCATGACACTCCATGTCATTTGTACCATTTCAAACTTTAAAAGTGTACCCATTGCGCAAGTTTGCTACGCAAATCCCTAACTTGCCTTGAAACGTCTTGTCATTATGGATAACTACTTCCGTTTTCAAAATTTCATCGCTTATCCATTCCAATATGAATATTGGCCACCTTTTGTTTTTCTCCATCACCTCCAAGACGTACGCATCATCCATAGCCTCTTCGACAAGCTCCAAATCTCTCTGCTACACAAACTCCAGTCGCTATGCAAATGATGTGTGTTTCCAATCACTACGCAAACCATGTCTGTTGATATTCTCAATGCAAACCTTTCACTCTATTTTTTTGTGTGCATTCTCCATCTGTTTCAATCATTGTTTAAGAGCCTTCCTTGGAGCCCATTACAAGTTAGCCTATGAAACAAATTTTCTTTTCACATAACCAGTTTTACTTCATTTGAGCTAAACCCTAGCCATCCTTGTTGTTGCGTCGAGTTTCTTGATGTTGTTCATTTGTTGCGCAAAGTTTTATGTTGCTACATGTTGTTGCGCATCACAAAAATGTCACTATTCTCATTTGTTGTGTAGAGGTTATTGCTAGCATTTGCTACACAGAGGTTATTGTTCCCATTTTCATTGAGTAGAGGTTATTACAATCTATTGTTGCACACATGCAATTCACACAGGGTTGACATATATCATCATCATGACAACTCCTGAACTGAAAAGAAAGAATGTCAAAAGTGGGGAAATCATGAGGTTTGAGCCACATGGTTTAAATTTGGTAAATGTAGACCCAACGATCAGAGCATCCTTTGAACAAGTAGGTTGTATCAGGTTTTGTGAAAAACTTTAGGGGTACAACAGATAGGTGGAAAGGGAGTTTGCAGAGAATTTAGATGGCGCTAAGACTAAAATGGGAAACCTCCAGTTGCAAGTTTCTGAAGATAGCATCACAACTGCAACAGAAATTCATGTCCATGGAGAACAGTGGTTCAAAAATATGTAGTTAGATATGTCTCACTGTCATGATTTCATTCTAAAACTTGAATTTAGAAATTCTAAATTTGGAGCTACCATACCCAGAGAGTTTTATTGAAAAGTCACAATGATTTGCTGAGGGTTATTCAAAAACAATTTACATGTGAAGGGAGATTTGACAAGGTTCGCCAATATGACATCAGGGTCTTAATGCATTTCACCAGTAAGAAGCCTTTGAATCTACCATTTTATCTCTTCAAAAGTCTTGGAAAGATGGTTGACAAAGTACAACTAAGGAAAGAGCAAGGAGACGCTAGCCTTTTTCATTTTTCTTTAATCAAATTGATGGTATTAGAGGAGCTGAGAAAGAGAAATCAAGACTAGGAGTCTTTTCTAAATTCATCAGGCATAACAGTAGATTCCCTAAGCAACCCACAAAGCCAGAGAAATACACTTTCATTAGTAGAAAGAACTGAAACATCAATCCATGAGATCTTTGATGTGCATTGTTGGCACATAGTTTGAGTGATATTCTTGTGATTTTGGGTATGAGATCTATGTTATAAGATATGATATATTAAGGAGAGTATTGGTACATGTTGTTGGTGTATTTAGTTTTGTTGGTACAGGTTGGTTACAGGACAGTGGCATAGGTTGATTACAGGTTAGTGGTACAAATTGGTACAGGTTTATAGCAATATATCTCACAATGACAGTGTGATAGTGTTTCCATCATTCTACTTATATTTTAGTATGGTTGGATGGGACAAGGATAGGTGGTTGTAGCCACCTTCCGGTTGTAGTCGGAGAACATAGGGGTGTTAGAATATAGAAGATGGTGTGCTCATTTTACCATTGACGATACCCTCGTCACTCAACCATAGGCCAAAGCCACCCTCCGAGCACCTTAACCTTTACTAAGAATTACTCTGGAAGAAAACCCTAGGCTAGATAGCCAAACAAGGTGTAGCACATCTTCCTCCAAGGATAGTGCACCAACAATAGTTGATCAGATAGTCCAAACCATAGCCAAGAGATAGTCCAAGCCAACACCCAAACTACTAGCTACAGCAGTTGCTCCTGCATCTCTCCTCCACACGTGCACACCAAATTGGGAAGTGCAGTGTGCACCAAACTGGGAACTGCAATTCTGAGATGCTATCAAATGAGAACTGGCGCCCTATATTTATACTGGGTCTGTCAGATTTGTCGGGGCCAAATTCTCCTTCTGGATATGTGTTTGTTCAGTATATTATTATTATTATTGGCTGACTTCTTCTCTTGGAGGCTAATAACCTAATATAAATTATATTCTTGAGCCAACAAGACTTCTAGGGTTATTAGCCAACTCATTAGGGTTTTCTCTTGCTTTCCGAAGTCTTTTATTCTCGTCAAGCTCACACGTGGAGGTAAATACCTCCCGCAGCTACCATAATATTAACACTCCCTCCTAGCTAGGGAGGTATTACAAGTAATGGTCTTGAGAACAAAAACATACCATTTACCTGGTAGCATCAATATAGTCGTCTAGACTATCTCATGACTAGATCATGAGCATCACCATCACCATCAACTGCATCATCTCTCGAAACCATACTTCATCTGAGTAATTAGACATGATGTTGGATAAGTCACTCACACCATAGAGTGATACAAGAGACACTCTTATAATCTAGAGGAGTAAATGCTCTGAACCAATTTCCGTCTGGAAAATCTATGTTCATCATTTGTCTGGATGGTGATTATTTCCAATAAACTGTTGATAGTCGTCAAGGCAGTTAGAACAAAAATAGAACACAACTGTGTCTATCCATAGTAGTACATAACTACAATCCAGTGGTTCAATACCACACCAAGTAACACACAAGTACTTGATCAACAACGTATAGTCATATCCACCACAATAGTCTTCATCTATTGTCATACAGTCTTCATAACAAACATCTGATAGCAATCTGCATAGAAACAATGTTATGATATAAACTGAATCATCCGGGCCAATCTTTCACTCACATCTATGAGCTATGAAAGAATATCTACCTCAGGAACAGTGGAACATATCCACCACAGTAGTCTACATCTATTGTCTTCATAACAAACATCTGATAGCAACCTGCACAGAAACAATGTTATGATATAAATTGAATTATATGGGCCAATCTTTCACTCATGTCTGTGAGATATGAAATAATATCTTCCTTCAGAGTAGAACAATGAGATATCTAGACTATTATTCTCAAACAAGGAAGAATAACTGTCATTTCTTCTGAACATGGACCATTCCTCACCCTGGGCCATTCTTCCTACACTAGTTAAAGTGCACCCTGGATAGAATGTATAACCCTAAGGAATGTTGAGTCTGGGCCATTCCCCACCCTGGGCCATTCCTCCTACACTAATCAAAGTGCGCCCTAGAGAGAATGTAAAACCCTAAGGAATGTTTGTCCTGGACCATTCCCCACCCTAGGCCATTCCTCCTACACTAATCAAAGTGCACCCTGGAGAGAATGTGAAAACCCTAAGGAATGACTTTCTGGACCATTTCCTCCGTTAACCACAAGAGGAAAATACTGTCCTGCATCAACCTCCAAAATGGACCATTCCTCATGTTAACCATAATGAGAAATTGTTGTCCGGCGAGGCGGGCCAGTCTTCTTGAGTAACCCTCAAGAAGAGAGACTGCCCTAGACCACTCCCCATGTTAACCACAATGGGAAGTCTATATCTATGATACATAAACAATCAAACTACTTTCCTTATTAACCACAATGAAAAGTGATTGTCCGTCAGAAGTCTCAATCCACTTTTCGAACAGGAAAGAATCTATCCAAGATGGACTATTTTTCAATATTGAAAATGAATGTTTTCAATAATGTTTTCAGTGCTCCCTCCTAACTTGGAGAGTCATTTCTTCCTTTTTCAATAAGAAGGAAGTTATTTCCACGAGCTTCATCTTGAGTATGCAAACTCTTTCATCTTGGATAGAAGCTTTACCAAAATATCTGCTTATCTGCTCATCTGTGGAGATATGTATTGGAGAATCATTTTCTCCTTTCTGGACTTCATCATGGATAATGTAATGCTTGATTTCAAATGTACTTTAGTCTGGAACACTGTGAAGGCTTCATGTAGATCTGAACAATAGAGTGTATATCATAGTTGGAAAGCTGGAACATATCTATGTGGCACTTCTTCTGTCATCATGAGATCTGATCTACTGAGTAGTCATCTTGATGTTTATAGGAAATCTTCACCACGCTTATGTTGCGCACTGGAGGTTCTCCACCAAGTTATCTTCTTCTATTTGTGTACAAGAGTCTCTTTCTGGTATGCCTCAAAGTCTTAGGATTTCTCTTCATACGCTCTTTATTCAATTTCTCTGGAGAACATTCTTTGCATTCGTCTGATGTAGAATTATGACTCATGGATGTTGCAGATGATATAATGACTTATGTAGAGATAGGTCTGGTTTACTGGAACAAGTAATCATCATAGTCTTCTCCCTCCATCTGGGAGAACCTCCATCATAGATCTTCACAATGTTATCATTCATAAGTCCTCCATACATTGTTCTTCATCACGACTTTCAGTTCCTCTACTTTATTGCTTTTATTGAGTTTATATCAGGCTGGTAATCTTTGATTCTTAATATTATGACTGGTTGTTCTAGCTTTCTTTCTTTCTTGGAATCTTCATGTTCTTCTTCATATTTTTCTTTAGTTCTTGAGTTCATGGAGTTTCTTATGGATTATATGCCCTAGAGATTCCACTTCTTCCTTTCATCATAGGATCACGGATCTGGATGGACAACCAGGAATACTTTAAGGCTTTTCTTCGAAGAGGTCTTCTTTTGCAGTTGAACTAAACACGTACTGTCTTTTATGGATGCTACCATGGATATATATACTTCATCATATTCAATGGGTCATAGGATTAGCTCCCTCCTAATCCTTGCTTCATGTAAGAGTGCATATAATCGGCTCCCTCTGTCTAACAGAGTCCATGCTTCCATCTGCATCCTTATTGTCTTTTGCAATATATAATTGGCTCTCTTGTCTAACAGAGTCCATGCTTCCGTCTTGTTGTCTTTTATAAAATGTCATAAGTCTTTTTCCAATTTCCTCTCGATTGCTGACTTCTTTCTGTCTTTGCTTCTACTGAGTCTCTTCATGATTGATTCAGCTTAATAGCTTCCACATGATTTGTATCTCATCTTTTCATTTGTATTATCTAATGATATCCATTTCCATCTTGTTTTTTTTTTTCATAGGTATAGTTCTTCTTGGAACATATTATCTTCCAAGAGATAGATATACAAGATATGTACAGAGACGATGCAAACAAGATATGTACAAGAAATAAGAAGAGTGTTGTTACCTTTTTAGAAGAAAAAGTCTCTTCCATCCTGCTTAGTCTTCTTTGTAGGTTCCTTTTCTTTGACAACCAATGCTTCATGTTTCTCCTTCATTTTCTTTAGCTCGAGACACTAATTCTTATAGTGACCGTACTTTTGATAGTTGAAGCATTGTACTTTTGAAATGACTTTCTCTTGATTTGGCTTCCTCCTTGAACCAAACTTCCTTTTGTTCCTGAAGTTCTTGAATCTTGTTGTGAAGGCTTGATCATCGTACTTATTTTGGGGTTTCTCTTTTGCATTTATCCTTGATTCTTCTTGAGCACAGCAAGTCCAAAGTTCTTCAAATGTCGAGTACTCCTTCCTTGTGTTCATGCTTGCGGAAAATGCATCCCATGTTTTGGGAAGACCATTGAGTACTATGTTCACCAATTCCTTCTCTGAAGTGATCTCTTCAATAGCTTGTATTTGATCTCTTAACTGGGAGATTCTTACAAAGTATGATGTTATGCTATCATCATCATTCATCTTCATGTCATGGAGCTCATTCTTCAGACTCATAACTTGTCCAATGTTTCTAACTGAGAATAGATTTGTTAGGGCATCATACATCTTCTTCCATGAGTCAAGATGGGAGATGTAGGGTATCAAGTGGTCTTTTATGGAATCCACTATGATACTCATGGCATTGATGTCAACATCTTTGAACTTCTCCATAGCTACAACGTTCTATGGTTCCTTCTCTTCTCCTTCTTCAAACTCTGGCTTCACGATCTTTCCTTTCACGATATCCAATACTTTATTCTTGGCAAGGATGAGGTCAATCCTTGTCTTCCATGCTCTGAAGTTAGAGGCTCCATCTAACTTGTTCTCAGACTTCATAGAGTTAGTCATGGCTGCTTGACTTGGTCAAACCCTAGATT
>ML787258.1:124509-141564 GCA_009831015.1 Picea engelmannii
TTTCAAGGGACATTATTTCCTACATGTATTCAAATTAGTTTCAACCTTCATTATGCTTCTATGTTTGTCCTAGTTGCTACTATCATTGTATTATGCTATGGCGCATATTTTCCATGACCACATTTTGTATTGTATTTGGACAACATTTTGTCTCGCTCGACTCACCCATTTATGTCATGGCACACCATTCTATCATTATTTGGAGATATCTCGACAAACGAATATGTCCACCTTGTAAGAGAAAGACTAGTTAAACTAGCTAAATTGTTATCTCTCCAAATAGATTAAGTAGAAATTGTAAGAGAAAGACTATCTAAACTCAAAATGAAAAGTCAATATTCTAGCACAAAAGATAAGGTTGTTGTAAACACTTGTCTACAACAAATTATATCGACCTTAAGGTTGTAACTTTTAATTTATTACAGAAAGATAATCATCCACTGAAATCCCCTCAAAATTTGCCAAAATGTGTGCTAGGCCAAAGAGAGTAAGTGTGCAAAGTTTGAGCAAAATCCAATGGTTGATAAGAGAGTTATTAAAACAATTAAGTTAGTGTTTCTGCATCCCTAATGGCTGAAGATGCAATTTTATAATATCAGAAATAAGTAGCCCCTAGATGTGACACCCTAGTGGTTGTGAGGTGCCAAAGGCACAAAGAAAACAATCCACTTTGCGAGAATTAAAAATGACCAAAAATCACATTTCCCAATGCAATATTTTATTTCTCCAATGCAACAAATCTATGACTAGTGACTTTACTATTGGGTTAATGGAGTCACAAGGATCTTAGGGAAGCTACCTCCTTGGGGGTGTAAGCCTTTTACTTCCCAAGTCAAGTTTCTCTAAGAGGGTGTATGCCCTTATACTTTTCTTAGCGGACCCTTAATCAATGAGATGAATCAAACAAAATGATGAAGGCTATGGTGGGGGCATATGCCCTTATACTTCCCACCTAGCTCCTAGCATAACAATACTTGACTTAATAAAATGATATCAAGAGAGTAAAAAACCATACTATTGGCACAGGGGCAGACCCAAGGTTCAATGCTACAACAACGCACCAACAAAACCCTAACTACCGGCCCTTTCGGCAACACCTGCGAAGCAGATGAAGTCTCACCCGAGGTAGAGGCAAGGGTGGTTATAGGACTCAGATGTTTGAAACCTTAGTTGGGACACAGATATGTGATTGTAATACCTTAATAGAGTACTTAGTTATTACAGTTCATTAGTATTCAGCTTTAATTCACAATGCAACTAAACCCTAACAACAAATCAACACAATATTCACACATACCCAATAGATTCAAGCACTAAGAATACAATTAGAGATCAGATCTAGCATTCATTCACATTCTTCAGCAGTAAACTATCATATCATATTCATCTATCATTTAACATCGCACTAAGCATAGAAACACATAAACAAAAGAAAAACCAAAAGCACAAAGCATTCACAACACAAGATATTAGTGGTTCACCCTCTCTCTAGGGCTACGTTCACCAACTCTTCGTCTTCATTATTTGCTTCTTTCAATATTCTTACATGCACAGAGCCTCAATATCAACTTCACAGAGGACAGGAGATCTGTGCACTCTTCACTAGATCCTCCTTCCCTGAGTTATAGCACAAATCCTTCCATGATCTCTTACAATCACTTGCACTTAGCACAACTTACAACCCTTCGATCACATAGATTGAACTATAGCACTTAGCACACTTATACACTCTTATTACATCACCTAGCTTTCTATTTATACATTACAAAATCGGGCCTAAACATGGGTAAACCCATGGGCCAACATTCCCATACCCGTTACATAAGCCCAAAACCCAAAAATCACTAAAAAGGGGCCAAGATCCCGCGATCTCCGCTTTGTCTTGCGCTCCACCTTTGATAGCCTGTCGATGTCCCAAAAATAGGTCAAACATGACTAGGAATCCTCAAAACTTGGTCAAAGGCCAACAGGCCCCCAACACTCACATGTGACTCGTCCCGAGTCACTCTGATCTGGGTAATTCTGCTTCAAAAGCCTCGAGCTTGGCTCGAGCTACTTCGACTTGTTGTTGTGCCATGACCTCCTGCTCATTGAACTCTTGGATAATTGCTTCGTTGATAGGTCCCTCTAGGCCTTGTTCAGTTGCAGTGACAAATTTATCTAGCTCTTCTCCTCGGCCTTCGATCTCTGTGAAAGCCTCATCCTATACATGTTGGAGTCTCTGAGTCACTTCCATGACTCTACTCTGAATGGTGTGGACCTACTGTTGAGCAATTCACTGCTCCTGTGATCGTTTCATCCTTTCAACAGCTGACAAGGGATTCAACTGTGCCTGTAGTGTTTCTGCTTGCTGCTTTTCCTCCTGGAGTTGTGATTCTAGTGCCTTCAGTTCTGGATTCTCAGTGAGTTTCTTATAATTTTTTTCATTGCAATCACTTAGTTTCTTACATTCCATAGCAAGGTCCTTTATTCTTTCAACTGTGTTGCGGGCAGTTGCTTCTCTTTGGTCCCTTACATCTTGCAGAGTATTGGGCATTGTGTGGAGCTCTAAGTCTTTTATTCTTTGTTGTAGCTGTTGGATAGCTTCCGCAAGTTGATCTACTCGATGCTCAAAGAGGTCTTCTACCTTTGTTTCTAAGCCTGTCACAGAGCGAAGTGCTCTGTTGACTACTTCTTTCACTTCGAGTTGCTCTGTGAACAACTGTTCTTTTTCTCACTGAATATGTTCTTTCTCCTCTTAAAACTTGGTCTGGAGAGAAACCATCTCCTTATCTGTAAGTCGGCATTGTTCTACGAGTACTTCTTGCACTTGCTTTAGGGCCTGGGTGGTTTGTTCATTTTCTTCTTGTGCACGATGAAAGCGAGCTTCGGTCACATCAGCTAGTCGGCGGAGTTGGGTTGGCTCATATCCCAACTCTGGTTCTCTCGATGATAGGGGCCCAGTGGACACTGCGCAACTGAACTGAAGGGCATGTTGTACCCATTAGAGTTTGACCTCAATTTTATTGTACATCTCTTCATGCTTGGCTTCCTATTTCTGTAATATTTCCTGTGAAGTGTCGTTTATAGATGGGATGATGAATTCAAAGTCATTAACAATGAGCATAGTCTGCATCTTGGTCAAGGTGGCTCTAGATTTATTTTGGGAAGAAGGTTTCGGGGGAGAAACCTTCCTCTTCTTCAAGGGATCAGCCTCATCTCTAGGCGATGTTACTTCGCCTTGCTTCTACTCATATGCTTTTCCATTTAGCTCTTCTACTTCACCATCACCCCCTCGGCCAGGTGATACTAAAGCAGTATTTTCTGAGACGCTGCTTAAGTCTTGGACTTCTTCAGTCTTCTTCCTTCTTTTGGTTATAGGTGTGTCATGTTCTTTGTGAGCGGCCTCCGGGCTATCAAGTTCATGATCATGCATCTTTGCAGGGTCAACAGGGATAAGGAAGTATGCTAACCAGTCCTTAGTTATCTCCTCGAGGTCCTCTCCTATGAGCTTGTAGTATGACTGAAGCTCCTCCTTATGTTCATCTTCTCGCGCAGTAATATAGATGAAGTGTTGATCTACACGAAACTTCATGAGGGGTCGGAACCGCTGTAGGATGTTCGAAGTCATACGAGGTTCAACTTCAATAGCCTTCTTCAGCTCGAGATAGTATGTATTAAAGACTGCATTTGACTGCCATTGTTTACCCATATCGCTCGAGTACCAGAGCATGGTGAACTTCGCAGCAAGCGGCTCGAAAATCTCAATGTCCGAGAAGATTGCACCTTCCAGCATCTCCCAAGCAAAAAACACGATGAGGATCAAGAACCAGCTAAAGTGGAACTTGTAGCCTTGATCATGTGCTTCACGAAAGTCTAATTCCAACTGATTAACTAGGTACTTCACCCAATTCATTTGTATCCCTTCCATGCATTTCCCTACGAGGTCAATGACAAAGCCTGTGACCTGCATGGGTATGTTCTTCCTTACTAGATTTTCGATGATTAATTGGCATGCTAGGCACACTGTGTCATTCTAGATGGAAGCTACCTTGTAGCCTCGCGTCCCCTTCTCAACATTGTCATAGGTATCCTTGATCTTCTATGCTAACACGGGATATGTGGCTTTCCTTGGATAGAAGTCCTGCGGGTCAGGTCCTTATATACTTAATCTGGTGATCCTATGGATCATCATCAGATTGACTATGATATGGTGGTCTAGCCATAAGTAGCCGCCATGGTAACATCAAAGTAGGAGCTTGACACAGGCGTTAACTTCCTAGTGCCTTCCAAAGTGTGGGATTTTCATTACACTCAACAGGGTGGACTACGCGAGGTTCATCATCCACGGCTGGGAGATTATTTTTGAGTTCTTCCCCTTCATCCTGGTCAAGTATTTATACGAGGCGAGCATATTATGGTTCTTGCGGTCTCCTAAGTTGAAGTTGTTGAACTTCAACGTTGCGATCTTGTCCTGTTGTGCTCGAACTACGTGTATCCCCTTCAAGAGGTACACGGTAATGATGGTGTACTCAAAATCTCTTGGCACACTGTCACGACTCACCACGCCGGCTAGAGGTGGGATGTAGTTAGGTAAGATGTTTGAGATTAGCTTCGCATTTTCTAGGTCCTCTATGTGCTTGGTTCTCTTTTCTGTGACGAATCGGGATGGTCTGGATCCGCAAGCAGTTGACAGAGAGGCTTGTACTCCTCTCATCGATGATGATTGTACACCCACAAACATAGAAATTACTCTTTCATTCATGAGGTCAATGAGTACCGCCTTCACAGACTCTTCGACTGCGCTAAGTTCTTCAGACATACACGCTCGTGGTTGAATATCTCGGGTTTGAAGAATAACTACTCAATGCAATGGGGTGGATGGTGATAGTGTGATGATCACTATGAAAAATCAACTGATCTATGGGCTCAAATGATCACAGTTATAAAAAGTGTTCTCGGTGCAAGGTTCGACAGAATAAGTAGACAACAATGTAACGGATCTCTCCAATGGATAAGAGAGCTTCATTAATTCAGTTCGGTCCCTTATGGTGCAGTCCCAATGGTTTGATGGCGGTATTTCTAACCATAAATTTCATTCTACTCATTCAGGGTATCGGTCTAATGGTTATACTGTTCCCAACGGCTATATTTCTTCGCCATGGCAAAGTGCCATGTGACGTTGTTCTGATATCCCGACGAATTTCCAGTTTTGTAAATTTTCCTTCTGCGAAGTTCCCTCTAGAACCTTCTATAACGTTTTGCTCTTTGATCTCTTCTTGCTTAGTTTTCTAGCCTTCTTTCCAGTGAGCTTCGTCTCGGTATTCCTCTTTCCATTCTAGTTCTTATCTCCTCTTTTCATAGTAACTTCGCGTTGTTGAGATTCTTCCCTAGGATTCAAGGGAAATACTTCTTCTCTATCTGAGGTAGGTGCTTCAGTCTTCTATGAGTCTTCTTGTGTTCTTTCAACTTCGACATCCAAGTCTCTGGTTTTAAACAACTTCTATATTTTCTCTTGTTCTTCAATCAAGTGTGTGATCCTCCTAGTCATGAAATCTTTTAATTCTTACTTCTTCTTCTCTAAGACTTCTTCTTCTTTCCTTCTAGCCCGATCCTTTTCAATCCAAGGTTTTCCTAGTAATATAGCAATTGGGGCATTGTTATCAATAAATTTAACAACCTCAAAATATTCTTCTATCGAAGTTCCATGAGCACTCATAGAGATCTAGTTAATTCTTCCACATAGGGTTATCAGTTTTCCTCTAAATAATCCCATTCCTCCTAATGAAGGAATCATACCAGGCTTTCCCAAAATTTTCCAAGTTCTTTTTGTCATGATATTCACTTGTGTTTCATCATCCAGAGTACAGTCAATGTCGAAGTCTCATATTCTTACTTCTATTTTCTCTTTCTCTTTGAATATCTCTGATAGATTAGTATCTCGGTGGTCATTTAGGGTTTCTTTCATCTGTAATAGTACAGTCTCTTATTCCTTCTGGGGTTTTGCCATGGTCTCGGTTTCGTGACCTTTCTCAGAATCTACTTGTTCCATATTCATTCTTTCAAGTTTAGCAATCATTCTAGGGAAATCCAAAACTTCATGGTCCATAGCTTTACAACAAAGAAAACTAGATCTTCTACCAGGGAATTCCTTAGCAAGATGTCTCAGTCTTCTGCAACTATAACAAAAAGTTAATCCTCTCTTTCTCTTAAATGATCTCCATCCTTTTCTGCACTGCACACTAGGATCATGGTAGCTAACCTGCAAAAAAGTATTTATAGGATCCTGCATCCATTTGTTAGTCCAAACATTCTTTCTATGCATAGGTATAACATATCTTTCACTACTCTTATCAGATCTACTTATATCAAATCTTCTTTCTTTTGGTTGTGCCCTAGTTTTTAGGATAGGACAAAATTTATCAAACATACCTAGATCCATATTCTTGAAACAAAAATTTCCACTTATCTTACTTTTGGCAAAGCACAAAGCTTCTAGATCTAAAAACTTTCACTATTCTTACCTCTATCAGAGCACAAAATCGTTCAGATCTTACCTATTTTCTTCAGATTTGCCTCCTTCCCTAGCACAGAACTTCGCAAGTCAAGCAACAAATCTACATACAGAGCTTTCTTTATTTTCCTCAGTTCCCAACAATCAAATTTTTAGGTTAGATCTTCGCACAAAGCTCCTCTTTCCTTAGTTCCTAGCAATCACAGTTTGGGTCCTAGAAACTGAACCATTTGTTGGCATAGGGCCAAACCCAGGGTTCAACGCTACAACATCACACCAACAAAACCCTAACTATCGGCCCTTTCGGCAACACCTGTGAAGCAGATGAAGTCTCACCCGAGGTAGAGGCAGGGGTGGTTACAGGACTCAGATGTCTACAACCTTAGTTGGGACATAGATATGGATTGTAATACCTTAAAAAAGTACTTAGTTATCACAGTTCATTAGTATTCATCTTTAATTCACAACGCAGCTAAACCCTAACAACAAATCAACACAGTGTTCACACAGACCCAATAGATTCAAGCACTAAGAATACAATTTAGAGATCATATCTAGCATTCTTTCACATTATTCAGCACTAAACTATCATATCAGATTCATCTATATTTAACATCGCACTAAGCATAGAATCACATAAACAAAAGAAAAACCAAAAGAACAAATAATTCACAACACAGGGTATGCGTGGTTCACCCTCTCTCTAGGGATACATCCACCAACTCTTCCTCTTCTTTATTTGCTTCTTTCAATCTTCTTACATGCATAGAGCCTCAAGATCAACTTCGTAGAGGACAGAAGATCTGCACACTCTTCGCTAGATCCTCCTTCCCTGAGTTATAGCAAAAATCCTTCCACAGTCTCTTACAATCACTTGCACTTAGCACAACTTACAACCCTTCAATCACATAGATTGAACTCTAGCACTTAGTACACTTAGACGCTCTTCTTACATCACCTAGATTTCTATTTTATACATTATGAAATTGGGCCTAAACATGGGTAAACCCATGGGTCGACATTCCCATACCTGTTACATAATCCCAAAACCCAAAAAGCCCTAAAAATGGGCCAAGATCCCACGATCTTCGCTTCGTCTTGCGCTCCGCCTTCGACAGCCTATCGAAGTCCCAAAAATAGGTCAAACATGACCAAGAATCCTCAAATCTTGGTCAAGGGCAAACACATACCAAGATCAAGAGAATAGTTAAGATAATTCACCAGAAGAGTTATAAAGCATCATCCAAAGCTAGTGCTAGGCCTTCCTCCATCAACCATTCATAACATGGCCATAAACAAGTGCACAAGAGCTAAAAGAGCCAAGAGGGCCAAAAAATTCAGACGAATCCTCTCACAAGAGGGAGATTTGTGATTAAAATGAGATCTTATGATCTCTATTTATACAAAATGTAGATAACATAGATTGTCCACAAAATAAGGAGTAAAACACGAGATTAGGGGTCAACAACCCTAATCTTTCCCCTTAACAAATCAATAATTAACAATTCACTTAAAATTTCACTTTTTTTCACAAATTACACCCAAATTTAGGAGGATGTCTCCCCTTTATGGGATGTTTTTCCACTTTGAGGAAGTTTTTGGTGTTGGCAAAGCATGGATAGGCCTCCAAAGGCCACATGTCAAGCATCTAAGTACTCTAATCATGGTGAAGACTCTTATCCTCCTCAAACGTCCATGTGTCATGTTGGAGTTACTTCACACACAACTAGGATTTCTTTTTCCTAAGGGTTTTCCTTCTTTATTAGTCATAATTAGTCATTATCCAGTCTCCTATATTTTAGGGGAGAATATTCCACTTGGAGAATATTTTGTTTCAATTGACACTTCAGTTTGACTAATTGAGTTGAGTTTAGATGTTGCATTGTTTTTGTCACCATGAAACATTGGGATAATCACCATGCTAATTCGACCTTTCCTTGGTATCATCACCAGACTGGTGCATTACCCTTGATTCTCTGATTTAACTCCTCACTGCTCTTTGTTCAGTCAGTTAATTGAAGACTAGTTGACTAGTTAACTCAAATAGGTGGTAGTTTACTCTTGTAACTGCCTAAGAGACTAGACTAGGTGGAAGTTCACTCCTGTAACTGTTGGTGTGTGTTCAGATCACTCTAGACCACCACTATGGCACATTGGTTCTCCTCCAGGGCACACTCATTGAGTTATACAGATTATATCATGTGTAAATTATTCATTATTCACAATGGTTAATGAGAATTCTTTCATTCTTTCTCTCCTTCTTATTCTTTCTCAAATTATCTATGAAAATGTGTGTATTATTGTTTATCTAGATCTATTTTGTGCAGTTTCAACACATTTACATGGTATCATAACTGATAGACTGCTAAGCAAAAGCTACATAAAAAAAAATTACAGGTACAAAAGATTGAAGACAGTGGAAAGATGGATTTCCAAAAAGAATTCATTCTTACACCTTACAATTGTTTTGCATGGAAGGAGAAAATAGTCATACATCTTCAAACCAGAGGGTTGTATAGGTTAACCTTGAATACAGATACAAAACCAATATCATCCATAGAAAATCCAAGTATTTAAATCGCATGGATGAGGCACTCAGAACAATTTGCAGTCTTATTTCTCCGGATCTCCTTTTTCACATATCTTCTTGTAAAAATCCCAATGAAGCCTGGACCACCTTGGAAGGGCTCTTTGGAAAATAGAATTAAATGAGGGGACACATGCTAGAGGTGGATTTTCTCACATTGGATCCAAAAATCTTCGAAAATATCCAAGATTTCTTTACAAAATTCAAGGATTTAAGTCGCAACGTGAAGCTTGCGAGGTTGATAAATCGAAGGAGGAGAAACAAATGGTTCTTGCCATTCTCTCCAAGGTTGGTACTGAATTCTATGTATTCATATCCACATTCCATACTTTCATATTCACCTCTGGAGCCACCTAGAAGATGCCTTCTCTTGAGGACTTTATCGAATCCCTGACACAAGAGCAAACCAAACTCATCAACATGGGCACAATCAAAGGCCCAAGGGAGCATGCACTCACTGTGCATGATGGCAGCCACAAATATCAGAAATCTAAAAATAAAGATAAACATAAATCTCATGCACATTCGAAGAAGGAAGGGTACACAAAACCCTTCATCAATGCCTTCGGATCCAAAGGGGAAAAGGGGAGAAAAGGGGAGAAATACACGTATTGTCACAATGGATTCCATTTGGAATCTGCATGCATGCAAAAACAAATAGATCTGATGTCTCAAATACTTCAACAAAACAACCTTGGAGATCACATCCCCGAGGGTGCCAAGAAGAAGCCAAAATATCTGAATTCCAAGAAAGGAAATTCTAGCCATGCCTTGATTTCCATCAACTCCTCTCCCGATGCTTGGATTGTAGATTCAGGAGCATCACATCACATGGATGCCTCAAAAGAAGTATATTCTTCTTTGGATGCATGCAAAGGTCCTCCAATTCTGATGGGGGAAAACTCTTCTATCGAAGTCATCGGCAAAGGAAGGATTGATTTCACCAACGGAAGCTTCAATAATGTGTTGCACGTTCCCAAACGTTTTGTCAACCTTCTCTACGTGTATCATATGACGAATTCTGGCATCGGAAATAAATTCATATTCACACCAAATTCTTTGGACATCTACGACATGCAAACCAACTCCAGGGTTGCTACCAGTGAGGTAAATCATCAGTCTAGATTGTATACTTTTTTTGAATTCATTAAACCTGATTATGCTTTACAGCTTACTCATGCTAATGAAAGTAGTAGGATATGGCATGAAAGTTTTGGATATTTTAATTTTAGATACATGCAACAACTTAGCAAGAAAATATTGGTTGATGGTCTACCAGACATCCACTTTTCCAAGGGAGTGTGTGAGGGATGTGTTCTCAGGAAACACCCTTGAGAGAAATTTGACAAGGGAAAGTCTCAGAGAGCCTTCGCACCTTTAGATATGATCCATAGTGACCTTATGGGTCCTTTTCCGCATCCATCCATCAACAAAGCGAGGTTTGTTCTCATTTTTGTTGATGATTTCTCACGTTTTACATGGATCTACTTTCTTAGGCTAAAATTTGAGGTCTTTCAACACCTCAAAGATTTCAAAGCATTGGTTGAGACACAGTCCAGAAAGAAGATCAAAGTCCTCCAAAATGATAACAGGGGAGAGTATGTAAATAATGATATCCATAATCTTTTCCATGATGCAGGGATTCAGTTGCAGCACACAGTTCCCTATACTCCGCAGCAAAACGGATTTGGTGAGCGGAAAAATATATCTCTAAAGGAGATGGCATCTTGCATGTTGCATGCAAAGTCTCTACCATAGAGACTATGGGCCAAAGCACTTAACTGTACAACATACATCCAAAACAATTATCTTCATAGATATGTCAAGGATAAGACCCCCTACAAGGCTTGGAGCAGCCTCAAACCGGAAGTGACCCACTTTTGCATTTTTGGTTCATGTGCATGGGCCCAGATTCCCTCTGAAAATAGGAAGACACTTTATCCACAGAGCATTGAGTGCATTTTTTTTGGATACCCCAATGGTGTGAAGGGATATAGGCTTATTGATCTTTCCTCGGACCAACTCATCATTGAGCATAGTATCCAATTCGAGGAAAGTGTCTTGCATGTACCTCAACAACAACATGCAGACAACTTCACTCTTCCACCTGTTTGAGATGATGATCATGCACATGCCGACTCTTCTTCAAACAAGAGTTCTAATTCATAGGATTCAGATGATTCAGATTCAGAGTCAGTACTGTCAAATGTAGATTCAGATCATCCAGATGCAGTTGAAGAGATAGAGAAGAGGCCCAAGTGGGAACAAACTACTCTTCAGGATGTAGGGGATATCATTGGTGATCCAGCTGATACTAGGAGGACTTGATCTGATTTTGAGGATCCTCCTGTTGCACTCACTACCACTGAACCATTGCCATCTAGGAATATTTTCTTGGTTCATTCTTTAGATCCACAGTCTTATGGCAAGGCTGATGGAAATCACTTTTGGGAATCCGCCATGCAAGAGGAGTACAACTCCCTCCTCTAGAACCAGACTTGGGATCTGGTTCCCCTTCCTTCTGGGAGGAAACTTGGCAGAGGAAAATGCGTCTACATGACCAAGAGCGTAGTGGATAGACAGATCAACAGATACAAAGCCAAGCTTGTCACCAAAGGCTTTCAACAGGTTCATGGTATTGACTATGATGAGACCTTCGCTCCAGTAGCGAAGATAGACTCCTTACAATTGGAACTTTCCATTACGACAGCCAAGGGATGGGAAGTCCATCAGATGGATGTGAAGAATGCATTTCTTCACGGTGATCTCTCTGAGGAGATCTATATGGAGCAGCCCCAAGGATTTATGCAGGACTCATATTTGGTATGTCGACTGAAGAAGTCACTTTATGGCCTCAAGCAAGCTCTGAGGGCATGTTATGCCAAGATGGACTCCTACCTGTTGTCACAAAAATTTGTACGTTGTAAATCAGACCCGAATGTCTACATGCTCAGGATGGTTGATTCACTTCTACTTTTAGTTTTGTATGTCGATGATTTTTTATCACCGGGTGCTCGACCTCAGTGATTGTTGCAGTTAAGAGGATTCTACATGATAGGTTTTTTATGACGGACATGGGTCCGCTACACTTCTTCCTTGGACTCAAGATCATTCATGATACATCATGCATCAAATTGTCTCAAACCAAGTATGCATGAGATCTCCTTGAGAGATTTTACATGGCAGACTACAGGGCTTCTCCCACTCCTTTCCTATCAAGAGTCAAACTTGAGGATGGCGGGGAGACTCCACTGATTGACAGTACACTGTATAGACATCTAGTGGGGAGCTTGTTATATCTCACACACTCTAGACCAGACCTCTCATATGTAGTTGGCGTAGTTTTCAAGTTCATGCAGGAGCCATATGAGCTACATTGGAAAGTTGCAAAGAGTATCTGTCGATACGTTCAGGGCACCATCACCTTTGGGATTCATTATGTAGCAGACTCTATATTAGATATCATCGGGTTTACTGTTTCCAACTGGGCTGGCGATAGTACTGATCACAAGTCCACATCTGGTTACTCACTCAGTCTTATTTTTGGGCCTATATGTTGGTTTAGCAAGAATACAGTTGCCATTTCTCTATCTTCAACAAGGAAGAGTACAGAAGGGTAGTTAACATAACCATTCAAGCTATGTGGCTACAACATTTTCTCACTGAGTTGGGCATTCAGTATCATTGGTTGATCGTCATCTAGTGTGACAACCAGATCACTCTGAAGTTTTGTAGAGATCCAGTTCAGAGGCAGTAGACGAAGCACATCGAGATCCACATGCACTACATCCAAGACTTAGTACATGAGGGGATCATCGACTTACAGTTATGTCCTTCAGCAGAACAAACGACAGAGATCTTCAACAAGACCTTCACTGAGCAGAAGTTTCATTCTCTGCGAGGTCATTTTGAAGTGGAGGACACAGTTGCCTAGAAACTGTAGCTCTTCTTTTTACATACATTGTACCTTGAGGGGGGTGATTCCCATGAGGTTTTCCCTCTTTCCTCACTTTATTTTCAGTGTATATTTTGTATTTTGGTACCTAACATGGCCTCGTTGTCGGGACCCATTCTCTATTTTCACCATAGTGATGTTCAGGGGGGGTGTTGTAATTACTTCACACACACCTAGGATTTCATTTTCCTAAGGTTTTTCCTTGTTTATTAGTCATAATTAGTCATTATCCAGTCTCCTATATTTTAGGGGAGAATATTCCACCTAGGGAATATTATCTTTCAGTTGACACTTCAGTTTGACTAGTTGAGTTGAGTTTAGATGTTGCATTGGTTTTGTCACCATGCAACATTGGTATCATCACCATAATAATTTGACCTTGCCTTGGTATCATCACCAGATTGTTGCATTACCCTTGATTCCCTGATTTAACACCTCACTACTCTATGTTCAGTCAGTTAACTGAAGACTAGTTGACTAGTTAACTCAACTAGGTGGCAGTTTACTCCCGTAACTACCTAAGAGACTAGACTAGGTGGCAGTTCACTCCCGTAATTGTTGGTGTGTGTCCATATCACTCTAGACCACCACTATGGTGCATTGGTTCTCCTCCAGTGCGCACTCATTGAGTTACACAAAGTATATCATGTGTAAATTATTCATTATTCACAATGGTTAATGAGAATTCTTTCATTCTTTCTCTCCTTCTTCTTCTTTCTAAAATTCTCTCTGCAAATGTGTGTATTATTGTTTAGCTAGATCTATTGTGGCACATTTACATGTAAAAGAGTGGCACCTCACCACCATTCCCTAGCCCCCAATATCATGATCTTAAGCTAAAAAATGGAACATTTTTCCCCTCTTGGGAAAATCGTTTGGCAAGTAATGGGTGGGCTAGGTTGTCCAAATAATCATCAAGGTCGTCCAATTCATATCTCTCTCATCTGGCATGCAAGCATCTGGCATCCAACATGTGAGCTTGTAGCCCCATGGAATCCCAAGCTAGGCTTGTTCTCCCAAAATTATCCACCAGCTAGGTCCTGCAAAGACAAATGAACACGCCCTCCAAGGATCTCAAGTCATAACATCATGATAAGTGGATCCAATTAATAAATAAACCATCTAAGCATGTGCATCAAAGATCACTATATCAAACAATTAACAGCTCGACTTGTCAAGCTTAAGTATGCGAGGGTTGACGAGGTGTCCTATTGGGTAGGTCTTTCCTTAGGTCAAGGAGAACTTCCAAGATATCCCTCTCTGAGCCATGTAAAGTGGATGAGGTGGTTGGGGTCAAGACTAAATGGGCATAGGGATCATGACATACAAGGGGTCATAGTGTCTCATTCATGGGTGCCTTTGTAGAGGTTGTGTGGTACCTTCGTCCGCAATGCACTTTTTCCAAGCCCATCAATTTCCTTTCATCTTTCTTTCTTTATTTTATTTCAATATAGTATAAGGAGATATTGAAGGTAACTGCCCTGGCATGGTGACCATGTGGTGGAAATGTCACCCACAAACACCTAATGGAAATGATAAGGATGTATCGTGAGGAGACCCCCTTTCTCTCAGCCATGCAATTGAGAGCCATTGCTCTGGTTTGGTGACCAGATGATGACAATTTCATATCACTAGATATCCATGGACGTGATAGGTTGGCTCACGATGAGACCTCCTATCCTTCAACTAACCTTTTAATCATTTTATTATATTGTGGGTCCCCTTTATTCAAAGATAATATTTTCATTGCTTTCTTGGGTGATCCTTGGGAGAAGCATCTGGAAGGTTTATATAAGGATTTTATTTTTTACCCAACACCAACCCCTCTGGGCCTTTAGCCCCTTCTTCCCATAGAATCAGGGACAACCCCTTTTTTTGTCAATACACCCTAAAATCCAAAGAGATAAGGAAATGGAGGGGAATAATAATGGAAGTATAGTCGGGAATGGTACGATGTCTCATCAAGGGATTTCCCAGTATCACACCCATCCCCAAGGAAAACCACTTACTATGGCACAATGTTAACCACCAAGGTGAAGCAGGGAAAAAGGCATAATGTCCAAGCACATATCATGAAATCTAGAGAAATCTAAGATACAACATGATAAAATGGATTAAATATTGAAATGATGCTCACCATAATACTAACTTGTACCTCATGGAGAAAGGTCCATTGCCTTCCAGAAGCCAGTTGGTGTGGTGGATGCCATCTGTTGTGGTGAGTGGGTTTTCCATTTGTGAAAAAGGGTACTGATGGTCATGTAGTTTCTCTGTTAATCCCTAATATTGGCTCATTACCCCTTAATTGGGGCATATTAGATTAGTAATTTTATTTATTACCCCTTAATTGGGGCATATTAGATTAGTAATGTTATTTTCTTTATTTCGGCTTTAGGCCATTAGTTGTAATTATACCTCCTAGTCTCCTATATATACCAAGGAGACATTTTCATTTTGAATCATCTTGTACTTGAACATTTAAGTGGGGTAAAACGAGGTTTCCCCCTCGAAGAGGCTTATTATCTGAAATTATCTCTTTTTCAAGGCTTTGAGTACTTTTTATGAGGTTTTTCTATGCTATATTGATATTTGGTTCTTAACATATGGTATCAGAGCTCAAGGTCTTGGGGTTTCGCTGCTACATCTGAGACACCGTGTATTTTTCGCTATAACTTTTTTTCTACAACGTTTCAGAAGGAACATCTTGCAGGATATTTAGAAGATGGATCAAGGTACGTTGGGTTCAAAATTCAGCTCCTGAGGCCTTATACTTTAGGAGATACAACCTGTAAAAGATAGGCTTCTTGAATCATCCTAAAATGAGTCATTGCGGAATTTTTGCTATAAAACATTTTTTGTAATGTTTCAAACATTGAACTCTGGAGGCCATTTACAGAAATTAGTAATGTATCTGTGGTAAAAATTTCAGATTTTGATTCATCTTAAATTTGTAGATACACCCTATGTAAGATAGGGTATCTGACTAGTCCTATTGACTAGTCTCAAGAAGGTGTTCCAGGTAAAACAATCATAACTTCTTCCTAGAGTATCCAAATTGAGTGGGACTGGTTGCATTGGATTGTGGACAATTTGTAGTATTTTGGGTGTGAGTTTCAGAATTTTATATCAATTATTTTGTGTGGAGCACGCTATACAAGTGAGACCTCCTGGAAAGGCCAAAAATTGACAAGTTGTGGGGAAGTTACCGTAAATTCCACTTGGCACATCTAATTTTGATCAGACCTGTGGCATTGCAGAGAAGAAATATCAGAGAAATACATAAAATAAAGTTTCATACCTAGAAGGTCCAAAACTTGGGAGATACTACATAAGAAATATTGTCTAGTAGAACCACCTCAAAATCAAGGTTCAAAAGTGACACTTGGCCAACATGCCACCCAAAAAGGGAACTTCTACACCAACTAAGCCTCCAGAAAATCCTACTTGGACTCTTGATGAAGTTGAAGAAATGTGTAGGGACATAAATGATTTACAAAAGAAGATATTTACCAAAGATGAACTACACGAGATGATGGAGGGTTTAAAAGGGGATATCATGGAAGTATTGAAAAATTTCATAACAGAGAAGACACCTGAAAGTGAAAATGCATCCCATGAAATTCATGATGTGGACACAAGGAAGGTGAATCAAGAATGGAGAAACTCCAACTTTGGTTTGAAGACCAACCACATTCCTAAGATTGACATGAGGAAGTTTGATGGCAAGGACCCAATCACATGGATACTTCAGATGGCGCAATTATTTGATCTCCATAATGTGCCACATACACAAAAGGTACGAATTGCTTCTTTATATTTAGAACCTAATCAATTTGTTTGGTATCGATGGCTTTGTTCTCACAAATCACTCGTCACATGGACAATTTTCACGGAAGAAATGATAGCACACTATGAGGATACAAGGAGAAATACCTTCTTTAGCCAATTGATAAATCTCAAGAAAAAGGGTTCAGTTACCGAGCACATTGAGAACTTCCAAAGATTGAATATAAAGGTAAC
>ML787258.1:144658-183117 GCA_009831015.1 Picea engelmannii
ATCTTGTACTTGAACATTTAAGTGGGGTAAAAGGAGGTTTCCCCCTCGAAGAGGCTTATTATCTGAAATTATCTCTTTTTCAAGGCGTTGAGTACTTTTTATGAGGTTTTTCTATGCTATATTGATATTTGGTTCTTAACATTATTGTCACTCCATATCTACAACCTCGGGGCCTCAAGACATTATCTCCTTAGTTATCAACAAAATGGGGAGAAAATCTGGCTCCTACTTGGGGACATGTGCTCGTCGTAGAGTGCATGAGAACTGCAACATCACCTAGTAGACCTTTTTTTGAAAGGAAATGTCAAACTGTCAAGTGCAATATGGCCTACTCATCCTTGTTCTCATATGATGATAATCAAAGCAAACTGAGATAGAAAAATAAAATTTTGACTTTTTTTCAAAAAATTCAAAGCTAAGCATGATATCAATATGCAAGTAGAGAAAAATGAAAATGAAATGCATCTAAACTAATCTGAGCAATGAAGATGAAAATGCAGGGAATCAAAATGAATTACCTACTTACTTAGGGCATGAGCCCTGAAGAATTCATGTGACCTAGATGTGAGGTTGGAGAAGAGACCCATCTACAGTTAGTGGCATCTTTCTCCCATCTAATGTTGTCAAATAATACCTTTTTTTGTCATACTTATTCCTGATGATGTAAGGGCCAAGCTATCAATTGTTGTCTTTCTCGTCATATATGGGGTTTCCCTTTCTTTTGTCCCACATGAGCACGATACTTCCTTCATTGAAATTGATGCAAGGTGTATTCTCATTGTACGAAGGATCTGTGTGGACTGTCTCTTTGACGATTCCTTCTTATTTCTCATCTTCTTATTGCATAATATCGATAGATCCCAGCTTCTTCCCATGGTACTTTGCAGTCTTCTTTTCATTTGTCCATGGGAGAAACATCTCTATGGAATCTTCATGTATGAAGGGTAACTCAGATGGATCATACTCAATAACTTGTGGAGGCATATCATGGTAGTGCTCACTAACATAGTTGGGGCCCCTCAAATCCATCACATGTGTATCTTTCTCATGCCATCGCCCATGTGAACATATGCATGTGTAAGGTCCATTCTAAGAAAACCTCCTAGGGCTAAGGACTAGGTCCTTGATAAGATCATTCCCCATGCATCAGGGACATCGATCACCAATATGTCCATTAGGACGTTGATATGTGGAAAATATATCAGAAATACCTCAACGTATTCACATACTCCCAAGACATTAACTCTCCTTGAATCAATACCACAAACATTTTCATAAGTTCGGGTTTTTTTCAAACCAAGTTGTTTCATCACCTTCAAGGATATGACATTTGTTGAGGCCCCTGAATCAAGCATGCAATTGTTCAAGCGGAGGCCATTTATGCCTAATGAAAGATATAAAGGAGGGTTCTTGTCCCTTAGTCAATCAAGTTACATAGTTTTCAACATGATGGGATAATCCTCTTTCTCGACTAGTACCTATAAGATTTTCAAAATTTCCCTTTTCACAGAAGGGATCTGATCCGAAAAGATCTTTTAAACGAAAATGGTTGAGTTATTTTGCATATGTTAATTAACCATTTAGGAAATGAATGAAATATGAATAATTATTAATGAAACATAGCAGCCATTAAGATATATACATATCTGAACACAAGCATGAATAACAACAAACCATAACAAGAGAAGTGATAACAGAGTTCGGCAATCTCACCTACATCTCCGAGCCTTTGTCTCAGTGGGTGAGGCTTTATTATTTCTGTTAAAAGATTTAAAAGTACATCATAGTAGTCCCAAAAGGATTACAAACTGATCTGGTCTTGTTCTACCAGATCTATGGAACCCAACAAAACTAACAGCACTGAAATTGGATGAACGGAGCTCCCAGAAATGGCCCACAAAGGTGCTCTCCTCACTGGCTTCCCTGCATGAAAATGGCTTTGGCTCAATAATTATTCAGAATAAACCTATTATGAACCTTTATTTTTGGCTTCAAGAAGCCATGGTTTTTATAGACTAGGAGTGGGTAACAACCTCCCAACTTCTCCCCAAGATCTGGCCTCAAAAAGGGCTCAATATCCCCCAAAAATGACCAAAATCTCCAAAACATGTTGAATAAATCATAAAAATATTATAATATAGTATTAAAAACCCACTTTTAAAAATATTAGGGAGAAGCCCCTTATTCGTTGGCCTCTGGTCACTTGGGCGCCTCCATGTGGCCCTAGGCCATGCACTGACTCTTTATCCCTTAACTCTCGGTCACTTTGGTATCCATGTGTCCTAGTATTTAAAAACCACGTGCCCTTACAGTTAGATATTCCCCAATCTAGCACCTTGTGTATAGGTCTGAGTCATATGGGATGGTGATGTGACTGGGATCCGGGGGTTGTCGCATATTCCTAACCGCACGCGTATGGAATAGGGTCATGTTGGTATGGTCACATGGATCCATCGGGGGCTGGGGATAGGCCCCAACCCTTTTTTCGCCCGCACCTACAACATATGCAGCTTAAATAGTAGTTTTTTTCCATGGTTTAACAAGTGACACCATGGGCGGGCTGGCTTGCCCAACCCTGCCAAAGCTCTCCCCCCTTGCCCAGAGGTCGCGGGTTCAAAACTCATAGAGTCCAAAAATTTTGCAATAACATTAACCAACTAATGGGTGCCACGTGGCAGCCCATGTCTAGGCCACATGGCACCGTACCATATGCCAATAGAAATACCACATGTCAACTCTCAATTCATCCACATCTCCCAGCCACATGTCTGCCATGTCACATGCCATTGTACCTGCCACGTTTGACATGTGTCATATAGTCGTGCCACGTGTCACCCTTGTAGTCGTGACATGTGTCACTCCCTAATTGGTCCATCTGTTTTTCCACATCAGTTCCAACTATACCCTACCATGTCATTTGTACATTCGTACGGCCTGTACAGTCAGCTTCCACGTGGCACTATATGGACTGTACAGTCATCAAATTTTTGCATGTTTGGCAAAATGAACATATCTCTATATCTGTAGCATACGATGTATGTTTGAACCCGTTCAAGTTGTGTTGGGTTCGTATCGATGAGGCCTACGCACACGTCCATTTTGAATCCATTTTGAGCACTTTAAGTTTTAGGCCTTCCTGGACCCATTTTGGTCCCGAGATCCAATTCTAGATCACACCTCCCAACTAAAGACCTTTTGGTCCTCCAAAAGGCTACTGACCAGTCATCAACTGCGGGATAGGAAACCTGACTTATTCTCTGTCTTTAAACTCTGTCATGTGCACTTGTCTCATCAAGATCAACGGTAAAACAATCATGATAACTGACAACAAACTGTTAGCCACTTGTACTCTGTCACATCTTACTAAAGCCACTATCATCCATGTTGACAACATTACTAATGATAGAATAAAAAATATACTTTAAATGAGCTAATATGTTTATAATACTTTCATGACATTATCTTATCTTGAAGCAAAGTGTGATTGATTTTCCATTCTACAATCATCTCATTACTTGAATTGAAACAATTATAGGTGTGTTGCTTGCTTGAGCCGCCTTTCTTAATTTTTCCATTGTTTGAAGAGTTTTATTTTCCTTTAAATGATGAGCATGAACCACATATTCTTGACCTTCTTTTGTTAAATGATATTGATCATTTTCCATGTAGAAGATTTTTTTACAATCATACAAGAAGGACTACCTAATACCATTCCACTTTCATTGAGTGGCACCACATCACATGTTACCTTGTCCACAAACTTAGATGAAATTGCAAATTTGAATGTGCATTTCTTTGTTATGTGCAATTGATGATTGTCGCATATCTCTAACCGCGCATGTATGGAACAGGTTCATGTTGGTATGGTCGCATGGATCTGTCGAGGGCTGGGGCTAGGCCCTAGCTCTTTTTTCGCCTGCACCTACAACATGTGCAGCTTAAATAGTAGTTTTGTGCCATGGTTTAACAAGTGACACCATGGGCGGGTTGTTTAGCTCGGCCCTGCCAAAGCTCTCCCCCCTTACCCTAAGGTCGTGGGTTCAAAACTCGTAGAGTCCAAAAAAATTTCAATAACATTAACCAACGAATGGGTGCCATGTGGCAGTTGACTATACAAGTCGTACAACCATACAACTGATGTGGCAGGGTGCATTGGTGCTAATTGGACAGGGACAGGTGGACCAATCAGGGAGTGACATGTGGCACATCCATACAATTCATGGAAAGCATGATAGGTATAGTGGCATGTGACATGGCAGACACGTGGCTAGAGGACATGGACAAATAAAGCATTGACACATGGCAATTTTGATGGTGTATGGTACGGTGCCATGTGGCCTAGACATGGGCTACCACATGGCACCCATTCATTGGTTGTTGGGTTTGGTAAAATTTTGTTTGGAGTGCAGCGGATTCAAACCGTGGACCTCCATGGATGTAGATTCTTCGCAAAGGTCGAGCACCAACCCGCCTATACAGTGGTTCTTACCACTATACCTTTCCATATACATTTGAACTTATCAAAGGTTCCGAACGAAGGAGAATAGGGTTGGGGCCTAGCCCCCAACCCCTGGTCGCAAACATACCATATGCCTATGTGATATGAGCGAGTTTTATGTGTTGGCACGCAATTTATTAAGCGGTTAGCACCAGATCTTGCCATCCCTCAGTTCTCACTACCATTATATGTGACCCAGATTACTGTTATCGTATAGCACAGATGGATGAGGGATAAGTGGACCAATCATGGAGTAACACATGTCATCACTGCAAGGGTGACACATGGCACATATGTACAACATGTGGCAAATGTGGCAGGTATAATGGCATGTGACGTGGCTGGCAGATGTGGACGAATATAGCGCTGACACGTGGCAGTTTTGATGGCATATGGTACGATGCCATCTACAATCATCTCATGTTATTTATTAAGATCAATGACTTGACTTGAAACAATTATAGGTGTGTTTCTTTCTTGAGCCGCCTTTATTAATTGTTCCATTGTTTGAAGAGTTTTATTTTCTTTTAAATGATGAGCATGAACCACATATTCTTGACCTGCTTTGGTTAAATGATATTGATTCTTTTCCCTGTAGAAGATTGATTTATTATCATACAAGTAAGGACTACCTAAGACCATTCCACATTCATTGAGTCGCACCACATCACATCTTACCTCATCCACAAACTTAGATGAAATTACAAATTTTAATGTTCAGTGCTTTGTTATGTGCAATTGATGATTGTTCCTTATCCATTTAAGTTATCGTATAGCATGGATGGATGAGGGTTAGCCCCGGTCAGTTGGGATAGCCCATTGACTAGGGGGCTTAACCTTGGGCTACACCATTGGAGATCTAACAGATAAGGGGCATGTGGAGACTAGCCCGAGGCCACGTGGACCACTGCATATAACTAGGAGCCAAGAGATCCAGGGGGGGCAGCGCATAATTGCTAGTGCCTAGCCACATGGAGCATGCCAATATGACCAGGAGCCAGAAAATAGGGGGTTGCACCCTATTTATTTGCATAAAGTAGGTTTTTATACTATAGTATAATATTTTTAATGATTTATTCAGCAGAATTGATAGATTTTGGTCATTTTTGGGGGATATTGGGCCCTTTTTTTGGCCAGATATTGGGGGGAAGTTGGGAGATGGTTACCAACTTCAATCCTATATAAACAAGAGGTTCTTGAAGCCAAAGGAGGGGTCTAGAATAGGTTTATGCTGAAAAATTATTGAGCCAAAGCCATTTTTATGCAGGGAAGCCATTTAGGAGAGCACCTATGTGGGCCATTTCTGGGAGCTCAAGTCATCCAATTTCAGTGTCATCAGTTTTGTTGGGTTCTAGAGATCTGGTAGAACAATACTAGATCGATTTGTAACCATTTTGGAAATATTATGATGTACTTTTAAAGTTCGAATAGAAATAAGAAAGCTTCACCCACTAAGAGAAAGACTTGGAGACGTAGGCGAGATTGTTGAACTCTGTTATCACATTGGTGTTTATGGTTTGTTGTCTTCATGCTTATTTTCAGATCTATATAATGCTTTATGGATGATATGGTTCCTCTTTAATTCTTCCTCTTTCTTGAGTTTTCCTAAATGGTTAATTAACACATGCTTAATAACTCAACCACTATCGTTTAAAAGATCTTTTCGGATCAGGATCTTACACATCTCTGTCACCAGGACAGTCATATTCATTTTTCCAAACATATTTGCAACATCTATATTCAACTGAATGTCATCTGTAGGAGTTGGATTAGGAAGAAACTCACATACTGGTGGTGGCGATGGTGGAGCCACCCTATCTGGTGGTGGAATAGGAGTATCAAGTTGTGATGGAGGGGTTAAATCATTTTTTCTTATGTAGATTAAAATTTCCCTCCTCTTTAGTTCCTTATTCTGATCATATATCAATTTAGTTAAGGCCTAGAGTCTCCCCTCTCTTTCCCCTATTCTTTTGGATTCATTTATCAGCTCTTGAGTAACCTGTTCATCGTTGAGATTCCAAATCATGAAGTTTATATCGTCGGGGTAATCTTCATTTTGTCGGGGGAACTAGTCTTCCCTATGGGGATCTTGGCATGGGAGACACTAGTATTCTATATCAACTATCCCAATAAGTTTCAAAGTATCTAGGGGATTTGCCTCCTGTTGATCTCTCGGTTTCCAAACGGTGGCATATCTTTGTTGTTTGGCAAAACTAAGGTCTGAGAACAAATTGATTTCTTTCCACTATAGTCATATGGTTCATAAGATGATTTCTCAAATGATCAAACTGGATATTCATTTGGTATATCTTTTGAGTCAGGAAAGAAATCAAATCAAAATGTTGATGTTGGAAACCTTTATCCTTGATTCTACCTTGTTGTGGGGATACTAAAAAGGTTCTAGTTTTGAATCAAGGAGATTCTCTTCAATGTCGATATTGAATTCTTTATCTTTTGCCAATGATGTGGGATTTTTATCTGTAATAATGTATCAGAACTTCACTTCAAAGGAATTCATGTAGAGGAGATGAACTGATGATGTTGTAGGATGGTATTATGTTGGAATTTGATTGTACAACTTGTCAAATCTTGAAATAAATTCCATTACTATTTCATTATCCTTTGTATTTATTTGATTGAATTGAGCCCCAAGTGTCCCACGATCTACTTTTTTTCGACCATATGCTTTTAAATAATGTGAAAAATGCATCATAGGTCGTGATCTGATTATCGGGGAATCCCTTGAACCAATCAAGAGATTCCTCGGTCAATGATGAGGTGAATAGTCTCATGGCCACATCTTCATAATCAATACCTACATTGTCCATATCTTAGCCCATGACATAAATGTGGTCTTCAACAATTATCACATTGTTTCCTGGGAAATTTGGAAACTAGTTGTTGACATCTGCTGGCATCTGGTTAGGGTAACCTTGGATAGTGGTCATGTTGAGGGTTTTGTAGAGGTCTCTTTCCCAAGGGCGAGCCATTGGAACAAGAGGAAGGGTATTATGGAAAAGGGTTTTAGCAATGAGATACTTAAGAGGAGGCCTTCTTTGGTAAGCCTTAGAAGGTTTGAACCTCCCAAGGGGGGAATTTTTGGGGAAAGAAGGATTTTGGGAAGGTGGAGTCGCTAGATGAGCTTCAAGATGAGCTCATCAAGAAGGGTGCAAATGGAACGTCCCTCAGGTGGAGTTGCCAGGTAATATAAGGGAATGGCTTTGGGATAGCTTACCAAAGTGTCATTAGGGTACAAAGAGGATTCAAAATCCTCCCCGAAAGTAGTGCCAAAATGTTATAGTGCAAGTTGTAGGTCTGGAAAATCTCGACCCAACCATGAAACAAGTGCTACAACTTGGGAATCCTACACCTAATGTCACCTCGATGTATCTCTCGCACTTCAAGGGTGACTAGGTCACTCTAGGGAGGCGATCTTGTTGACCCTAAGGGAATTGAGATGGAGATGGAAGGAAGTGGAAATAAATCCCCTAGAGGTCTAGTCTAAAAGGTAGGGATATATGCCTTGCAAGTCAATTAATGGCTTCCCCACATGTATAGTACTTCTTCGGATGATTTTACCTACCCGAGACATAAGAAAAACACACTTTGCAATGATAGATGTTAGTTGGATCAACAAGTTAATATTGGTGTCCCTAATTTGCAGCAGTAGATAACAGTATATATCAACAAGTAAAGGGTACTATAAGTTGCTCAATAAGTGCTAGAGATAAAGTAGAAATTGCAAGAGAAAGACTAGTTAAAATCAAGATGAAAAGCCAATATTCTAGCACAAAAGATAAGGCTATTGTAAACACATTTCTGCAGAAAATTATATCATCCTTATGGATGTAACATTTAATGTATTACAGCAAGAAAATCAGTCACTAAAATCCCTTCAAACTTTTCCAAAAAGTGTGTTAGGCCAAGGAAAGTAAGTGTGCAAACTTTGAGAAAAACCCAATGGTTGATAAGAGAGTTATTCAAGCAAGTAAGTTAGGGCTTTTGCAACCCTAATGGCTGAAGATGAAATTTTGTAACAACATCAATAAGTATCCCCTAGATGTGGACGCCCTAGTTGTTGTGAGGTGACCAAGGCACAAGGAAAACAATCCACTTTACAAGAAGCTGTAAAAATGACTGAAAACCAAATTTCCCAATGCAATATTTTATTTCTCCAATGCAACAAATCAATGACTAGTTCCTTTACTATTGGGTTAATGGAGTCACAAGGAGCTTAGGGAAGCTACCTCCTTGGGGTTGTAATCCATTTTACTTCCCAATGAAAGTTTCTCTAAGCTAGGGTTTAAGCTAAGAGGGTGTGTGCCCTTATACTTCTCTTAGAAAACCCTTAATCAATGAGATGAAGAAAAAAAAATGATGAAGGCTATGGTGGGGGTGTATTCCCTTATACTTCCCAGCTAGCTCCTAGCATAAAAATACTTGACTTGAATAAAATTATAGCAAGAGAGTAAAAAACCATACCAAGATCAAGAGAAATGATAAGACAATTCACCAAAAGAGCTAGAAATCAACATCAAAAGCTAGTGCTAGGCCTTCCTACATCAACCATTCATAACATAGCCATAAATAAGTGCACAAGAGATAAAAGATCTAAGAGGGCCAAAAATTTCATACCAAGCCTCTCACAAGAGGGAGAGTGGTGATTAAAGTGAGATCTTATGATCTATATTTATACAAAATGTAGCTAACATAGATTGTCCACAAAATAAGGAGTAAAACACAAGATTAGGGGTCAAAAACCCTAATCTTTCCCCCTTAACAAAGTAATATTAAACAATTCTCTTAAATTTTCACTTTTTGCACAAATTAAACCCTAATTTAGGAGGACGTCGCCCCTTTAGGGGACATTTTCCCACTTTGAGGAAGTCATTGGTGTTGGAGAAGCATGGATAGGCCTCCAAAGGCCACATGTCAAGCATATAAGCACTCTAATCATGGTGAAGACCCTTCTCCTCCTCAAATGTGCATGTGTCAAAGAGTGTCACCTCACCACCATGCCCTAGCCCCCAAGATCATGGCGTCAAGCTAAAAAATGGAACGTTTTTCCCCTCCTAGGAAAATTGTTTGGAAAGTAATGGGTGGGCTAGGTTATCCAAATCATCATCAAGGCCATCCAACTCATCTCTCTCTCATCTGGAATGTGGGCCCCTGGCATCCAACCTGTGGGCTTGTAGCCCCATGGAAGCCCAAGCTTGGCTTGTTCTCCCAAAACTGTCCACCAGCTAGGTCCTGCAAAGACAAATGAACATGCCCTCCAAGGATCTCAAGTCATAACATCATGACAAGTGGATCCAATCAATAAATAATCCATCTAATAATGTGCATCAAAGATCAATATATCAAACAATTAACAGCTCAAAAACACTGTGTGACTTGTCAATCTTAAGTATGGGAGGGTTGACGAGGTGTCCTATTGAGTAGGTCTTGCCCTAGGTCAAGGAGAAATTCCAATATATCCCTCTCTAAGACATTTAAAGTGGATGAGGTGATAGGGGTCAAGACTCAATGGGCCCAGGGCTCATGAAATACAAGGGGTCGTAGTGTCTCATTCATGGGTGCCTTTATAGAGGGTGTGTGGTACCTTCATCCGCAATGCACTTTTTCCAAGCCCATCAATTTCCTTTCATATTTATTTCTTTATTTTCTTTCAATATATTATAAGTAGAGATTGAAGGTCGCTGCCCTAGCATGGTGACCAGGTGCTGAAAATGTCACCCACAAATACCTAATGGAAATGAGAAGGTTGGCTCGTGATGATACCCCCTTTCTCTCAGCCATGCAACTCAGAGCCATTGCCCTGGTTTGGTGACCAGATGATGACAATGCCATACCACTAGATATCCACGGATGTGATAGGTCGGCTCGTGATGAGACCTCCTATCCTTCAACTATCATTTTAAGCATTTTATTATATTGTGGGTCCCCTTTATTCAAATATAATCTTTTCATTGCTTTCTTGGGTGATCCCTGGGTGAAGCATCTAGAAGGTTTATATAAGGGTTTTATCTTTTACCCAACACCAACCCCTCTAGGCCTTTATCCCCTTCTCCCCATAGAATGAGGGAAAACCCCTTCTTGGGTCAATACACCATAAAATCCAAAGAGATAAGGAAACAGAGGGGAATAATGATGGAAAGTGGTAAGTATGGTCAGGAATGGTATGATGGCTCATCAAGGTAGTTCCCATTAGAAAACACATCCCCAAGGAAAACCACTTACTAGGGCACAATGTCAACCACCAAGGTGAAGCAAGAAAAAAGGCATAATGTCCAAGCACATATCATGAAATCTAGAGCAATCTAAGATACACCATAATCAAGTGGATTAAATATTGAAATGATGCTCACCATAATAATGACTTGTACCTCATGGAGCAAGGTCCACTGCCTTTCAGAAGCCAGTTGGTGTGGTGGATTCCATATGCAAAACTTTGACCATCTGTGGTGGTGAGTGGGTTTTCCATCTGTGCAAAAGGGTATTGTTGGTCATGTAGTCTCTCGAACCTCCATATCTGCAACTTGAGGGCCTTGAGACATGATCTCCCTAGTTATCCACAAAATGGGGGATAACATGGACAATGCATATTTTACCCCCAAAAGCCATATTTCCTCTTAAAATGATAATTTTTCATTGTTTTCTACACCCATCAATGCACCCAAGTTTGTATGATGGGAATTTAGTTATACGTAGACCATCCAAAACCATAATTGTTATTTTTAATCTTGATCTAGTCATATTTAACCACTAAAAAGGAAGACAATATCAAGGGGGTTTAACCACTACACCATTATAAAAAAGTCACTTGAGGTCACTTCATCCATCCATCCTTACAAGCAAGGTTATGCTACCAAACTATCACTTTGAATATTGAGGACCTCTTTCTCTTGATTGTACTTTTATAGTCTATTTACCTTGCTCATGAACCTAAGAGGGAGTTGCAAGCACATCAAGGAAGCCAAGGACTCATCCCAAGGAGGTGTAAAATTGTGGTGAAACCTGCATAGAGAATATAGCTAGCAACAATTCATACAAATCTTGAAAATTGAGATTGTACCTGCTCATCTATCTATCTATTGCCTTCTTGGTCCTGTAGACCCATCTGCATTTGAAAATATTCATGTCTAAAGGAAGCAGAACTAGATCCTAAGTATGGTTCTCAAGGAGATATTTGTACTCCTCATGTATAGAGGCTTCCCAGAAGGAATTCCCTATAGCCTCTGCATAGGTCTTCATATCTAAAGATAGAACCATGTAGTAATGCATGGGCATCACTGGTTGAGTAGTTGTGAGTGCATGAGGAGGCTCCTCAAACTAGGACCTCATCCTTCTCTGATCTGTTGGATCCCCCACAAGGACACATGTTTCTTGTAGGGTGGTTTTTTCCCACTTGGGCATTTTTTGTGGCCCATCATCTGTATGTTCATCATCTAGATGCTCATCATCTTTCGAAACATATTTGGAACATGGATCTGAACCATGATCTGAATGAGTGGACTCACCATCTTGGATGCCTTGTACAGGTAGAAGTATAGAGGTATCTTCATGTGTATCCAATGGTGCATGCATTTCCTCAAACTGGACACTTCATAGACTAGTCAACATAGGAAAAGAAATACTAGGTGAGTGTGTAATATCTCCAAAACCCCCCCTGAACACTACTAGGGTGTAAATGATGAATGGGTCCCAGCAACCAAGGTTGTGTTAGGTACCCATTATACAATGCATATAAGAATGAACATTAAGAATAGAGGAAAGAGGGAAAACCTCATGGGGAAAAAAAAACCCTCAAAGTACAATGCATCAAAAAAGAAGAAGGAAGAAAGGCAGTTGCTAAGAATTGTGTTTTTCACTCCAATACAATCACACAAGAAGTGGAACTTATGCTCAGTAAACATCTTAGTTAGATGTCTGCAATATTTTTTATGGATGGACAATACTACAAATCGATGATCTCATCATGTACCATCTCTCTGATGTAATGCATATGGATCTCAATGTGTTTGGTTTGTTGTCGTTGCACTCGGTCTCTACAAAAATTGAGAGTACTTTGATTGTCACACCAAATGATATTCGGATGATGAAACTAGATGTCAAGCTTAGTGAGGAAGTTTTGAAGCTAAAGTTCTTGAATAATGATGTTGACCACTCCTATGTACTCAGCCTCCACTGACAATAAAGAAATTTTTGATTGTTTTTTGCTTGACCAACATATGGGATCAGAACCCAAAATAAGCACATTCTCGGACATGGACTTGTGATCTATGTTATCTCCAGCCCAATCAAAATATGTGAATCCCATGAAATCCAATGCAAAACCTATTACATAGTGGATCCCATAACTGTTTTTTTCATGAACATATTTGAGGATGCACTTGGAATCCTTCCAGTGTAGCTCATGCAGCTCCTACAAGTACCTAGAAATTTCCCCTACTACATATGAGAGATTTTTCCAAGTGTGGGTGAGACACGGAAATCTCCCCACAAGTTGTCAATACAAGGTGTTTTCCACCAATGTTGCATCCCCTCCATCCTCAAGATGTACCCCAAACAAAAAAGGTTTGGTTTCATACTTGAAGTCATTCATGTGGAATCTAACCAAGAGATCCTTGGAATACTTAGTCTAAGACAACTTGATGCATGAAGCATCTTGTTTGACCTCAAGGCCAAGGTAAAAGTGAAGTGGACCCATGTATGTCATAGAAAAATTGTCATGCAAAATGTCTTTGACCACAACAATTACCAAGGCCGAACTTCCCGTGATTGGGAGGTCATCAACATATAGAACCAAGATTAGCAATGAGTCTGAGGTTCTCAGCATGTATACATTTGGATCTGATTTACATATAATAAAATTCTAAGAAACAAAATAAGTATCCATCTTTTCATACCATGCTCTAGGCACCTGCTTGAGGCCATAGAGTGACTTTTTCAATCAACATACTAAGGATGAATTATGTATGAACCCTTGAGGATTCTCTATGTAAATATCTCTTTGAGAGATCTCTATGTAGAAAGGAATTCTTCACATACATATAGTTAACTTCCCACCCCATGTTTGCTACAATGGCAAGGGTCGATCAGATGGAGTCTATCTTTGGTACTGGAGCAAAGGTCTCATCATAGTCTATCTCATGGATCTATTGAAAAACTTTGGAAACCAATCTTTCCTTATACCTACTCACATGTCCTTCTACTTCCTTTTTGGTCATGTAGACCCATCTGCATCTGACAAGATTATTTTCTAAATGAAGCGGAACCAAATCCCAACTTTGGTTCTCGAGGAGAGAGTTGTACTCCTCCTACATAACAGATTCCAAGAAGGGATTCCCTACATCCTCTGCATAGGTCTGTAGTTCTAAAGCTAAAACCATATATAAATGCATGGGAATCATTGGTTCAGTAGTTGTGAGTGCATGAGGAGGCTCCTAAAACTGGGACCTTGTCCTCCTCTGATCCATTAGATCTTCCATAAGGTCACGTGTTGTCTGTAGGGTGGTTTTTTCCCACTTAGGAATATGTTGTGGATTATCATCAAAATGATCATCATCTTCCAAATCATATTCAGAACTCATATATGAACCATGATCTTAATGAATGGAATCATCATCTCTGATTCCTGGTACATGCGAAATTACATAGGTATTTGCATGGGTCTCCAATGGTGCATTCATTTCCTCAAACTAGACACTTCTCTCAATAATGAGCATGTTCGTTGAGGGATCAATAAGCATGTAACCCTTCAAACCATTGGGATATCCCACAAATATGCATGTGTTTCTCTGAGGATATAATTCTTTTCTCTTTTCAAAGGGTACATGGGCCCACACATGTGATCCAAATATTTAAAAGTCGACGAATTTCGGTTTGTTTTCACTCCATGCCTCAAAGGGAGTCTTGTCCTTAACAAATATATAAGGATATCTATTCTTAATGTCGTTATAAAAATTAAGTGCCTCAACCCAAATCTTGGAAGGAAGATACCTTACATGCAACATGCAAGTGGCCATCTCTTTGAGGGATCTATTCTTCCTCTTAGCTAATCGGTTTTGTTATGGAGTGTATGGTATTGTATGTTGCAACTGTATACCTACATCTAAACAACTATGTTGTACATATGAGTTCACATGTTCCCCCCATTTCTTGTGCATGAGATCTTGATATTCCTCCCAAACTAAGTCTTTTCACAAGCTTTGAAGTCTTTGAGATGCTCAAAAACTTTGAACTTCTACCTGAGAAAATACACCCAAGTGTATTGTCATAAATCATAAATAAATATAAGCACATACCTCACTTTGTTTATGGATGGATGAGGAAAGGGTCCCATTAGATCATTGTGGATGAGATCCAAGGGAGAAGAGGCCCTCCAAGCCTTCCCTTTCTAAAACTTCTCTTGAGGATGTTTTCCAAGAATGCATCCTTGACAAACTCCTTTGGAAAAGTGTATGTCGGGCAAACATGAAAACACTCTATGTTTGTTGAGTTGTTGTAGATACTTTAAGTTTATATGACCAAATTTCTCGTGCGAGAGTCTACCATCATTATTAGCATGAGTCGGTAGTAATTCAAAATCATACATAGCAATAACTTACTTAATGTATACAAACGAGACTGGTGATTTACCTCACCAACAACAATCTTGGAGTTATCCTGCATGTCCTATATGGTTACAAAATTAGGTGTGAATTCCACCCTTTTTCATGTTCCTGAATGTGCTATATGATAAACAGAGAGTATATTCATAGAGAGTTTTGGAACATGCAATACGTTCTAAAAAATTCCATGTTGGAGTTCTACTCTCCCTTGTCCAGTGACCTCCAGTAGGGTGTCATCACCCATGAGGATGGGAGGACCCGTGCATGCAGTAATATAAGATAAAATATTTTTTGTGGCTGCCATATGATGGGGTGCACCTGAATCTAGGATCCATGCATTAGGAGAAGAATGACTAGCAATTAAATCATGAGAATTATGTATTTTGTCTAGCGGTTGGTCTCCCATATACTTCTTGCCATTTATGGGAATGCAATCCTCGATATTGTTTTGTTGAAGTGTCTTTGCCATGAGATCTATTGTATTTTTTGTGCATGATGATTCAGGATTATAGACACAGTTATAGTAATTTCATTTTGACTTTCCTTTCTTTCCCTTTCCACCTTTGGAGCCTGAGGAATCACCGAAGGGTTTGGAATTTCCTTCCTTCTTATGTTCATAATGTGCCTTTCCCTTTCCTTTTTGCTTGGACTTCATATTGAATGTGTTATTGCTCTCATGCACATCAAGTGCATGCACATTGGGACCCTTGATTATCCCCATTTTGATGATATTATATTTTTCATGCATTTGGGACTCAATAAACTAATCCAATGTAGGAATTTCCGACATTGCTCCTGAAGTGAATCTCATTGTATGGAATGTTGAGAAAAACACAACATACTCTGGACCAAGTTTTGAAAAAATAGAAAGGATCAACCGATTGTGTTGTGTTTATTTGTCAATACCACATCCCTTTAGATGAAGAAGAAGGGACTTGAACTTCGTGAATAAGTCCTATATGTTATCAAAGCTTCTTAGATCCAAGGAATTCAACTCTACCTCGAGCATGTGGCCTCTCATCTCAACTTGTTTTCCAAACATATATTCCATTTTTGTCCAACTATCATCTGGAGTAGTACAAGCTTCAATGTGAAACAGTATCTTGGGGAACATTGACATGCAAATAAGGTAGTAGGCCTCATCCATTCAGTTGAGATAAATGTTTTTCTTGACAACTGATGTTGGCTCAACCTTTGTAGCCATTTTTATTCAGTACAAGCCTTTGCATATGAGATAATGTAGAATGTTTAGCTTCCACTTGAAATAATTATGTGGTGTGAGAAGAATTGTCAGCAAGAAATCCATTCTTTATGTATGCATCTTCCTCTTGAACCTACAAATAAATTGCATGTGCTCCTTGATCCTATCAACCTCACTCTTATACCATGTGAAATTGTGGTGAAACTTGCACAGAGAATCTAGCAAGTAAAAATTCATACAAAGCTTAAAAATTGAAAGAGAATAATAAAGAATTGTATTAACTAAATGAGAGATTGGTAAAAGTACACTTGATATACTCTACATGAGAAAAATAATGCATTATAGTAGTGATCTAGAGAGATGTGAGCACTCACTAACAGACTCTGGAATGAACTACCACCTAGTTCTAGTTCTAGTTCTAGTTCTAGTTAACTAACTAATCACGAGTGGAGTGAGGAGAGAGTATAGCATGCACATGTGTAGCACCTTCTTGGTGATGATACCAAGGTAAGTGTGCCCTTGTGGTGATGATATTGAGGTGATCATGCACCACTTGGTGATAATACTGAGGTTTCCATGCAAGACTCAACTCCACTAGTCTAACTGAAGTACAACTAAGTAAAGATTGAAGAGGACAAGGCACCCTCATATAGGGGAGAATATCTATAACCAGGGGTGTTAGCACTGAGATCCACCCTCATATTGCAAGAGGATAAGCCCAGTACCCATCAAAAGATTGGTGAATGTAAATTAATGATGAAAGGTCAAATGGACAAAACTCGGCATAAGAATGTTATAACACACAAATATGGGCTAGAATGCATAATAAAATGAGGTTCTGATTAACTTCATTCGGTGGTTTAAGGATAAAGGTGAATAGAAGGAAGACTTACTGGACAAAGTGGATAATTCTACTATAAGCATCAGGCCTTCAAGAAGTTGGGTGAAGAAAAACTCAGTCACAAGAACCTCTTGAAACTAAAGCTTAAAACATTGAAAAACATTCATAGTAGCATTATAATCAAACATCCATTATAACACAACCACAACATATCATATGGATCATCCAATCATGATAATTTCATAGTAAGAGGAAACAATATGATGAAAGGAAACTAACTTCTATTAATGAAAATGTCTCAAGTCCCATACATAACCAGAGAACAACTTTGTTTAGTCAAAATATTACAAAAGGGAACTTTTCTCAGCCATCTGACCTTCCTAAATCATTCATCTAATGTATTTATAATCAAGATAGTAGTTGGTGCCTTCTCTTGTCTTTCATGTTCCTTCTATCAGAAGGATCTAGCTAGTATGGGCATGTAGGAGAAACTTCCTTCTGTGGTACCATGGGCTGACATCTTTTTGTCTTCTCGGCCAGACCCTCCATGCTTCCATTTAAGGGGGGAGTCGATTGTTAAACCACCAGTCCTTCTTTCATTAACTGATTCGGGTTGATAGTTTTCTATCTCCTCGGCTAGACCCTCCATGCTTCCATTTAAGGGGGGATTCAATTGTTCTCTTTCCTCTAGTGATATAGACTGGTCACAGTCTTCTAACGTTTTTCTTCTCCTTGTGACACTCCTTTGATGATTTGGCTTAATGCCCAGTTTATGTCACCACGTGCCAATCTCAGATTGCACCCCATATAAGCACATGATTGTGGAAGTTTCCAAGGGAGATTTGGGTCCACACTGCTTCAACCCCGCAATCCACCACCAACTTCCATGTACCTCTTTAGCTATACCATGGTTTCAATTGCGGGACCGCTTAAGATTTTAGCGTTCGAGCACTTTCTGTCCCCGCAATGAAGTGTTCCCATCAATCTTATCGCAACCCGTGATCTGGGAATGCCCTGTTATTTTAATGCCCTAGCTAAAATTTATCTATCTGCCAACTCCATAATCCTTTTCACCATGTTTAGATATGGAGAAAATTTTGGCACTTGGGAGCTTTGAATGTTGAGAAGGAATACCTCCCAAAGGATGATCTCCCGAATCTGATGTGGTGACCTAACGTCACTATGCTGACGTGTCATGGAAATAAGAGAGGCACGTGTCACATGAAAATGGGTGAATAACGCAACCAAATGACCTGGAATGGGTGCCACATGTCAGGGCCAGATGGAATCCACTTGTCTCCATGGATGAGTTCCAAGTGTCTTCGGCACTTTAACATTTCGGGCTTTGGGAGTTTGGATGGAAAACTCTCGAAGTCACTTTCTTCTGGTGATACTGCTGCAAAGATCAACAGTTCTCATTGATTTGAGATCAATGGTCCATAATTACTTCAGGAGTTCAGGCTTCGGGCCTTCTGGTGATACTGCTACAAAGATCAACGATTCTTGTTGATTTGAGATCAATGGTCCACAATTACTTTTGGAGTTCGGGCTTCAAGAGTTTTTTATGCATATCTTTTACAATCCTCTGGAGCATTGTATCTTCGAAGTGAGAGATCTTGCTCCATGTGTTCTCTTGTTTTGGATGATCAATATTCACTTCAGGGCTTTGGGCTTCGGGAGTTTCTTCTGCTTTCTCGCACAATTCTCTGAAGTGTCACATTTTCGAAGTGTTAGATCTGTTGATGCATGTCTTCAGACATCAATGGATCATATTTACTTGGGGACTTTTGGATAGGAATCTCCCGAAGTGACTTTCCCCGGGTTGACGTGGCATCCTCTCGTTACTTCGACGCTTCTGGCTTCAGGATATTTTGAAAACGAACATGAATATATCTTGAAGTTACTTTATTTTAGTGTACATGGCAGTCTCTTATCACTTTGGGACTTTGAGGCTTCTGTCTAGTCGTTAATCCTTGCGCGACTTTGAAACTTCGACTACCCAAGAGCCGTTGATCCAAGCTGTACACGAGATCTATGTCATTGAAAATTGAGCTTGTTTGCTTGCTTGTATTTCAAGCTCAAAACAGACTGCTCTTAAAGCTATACTTTGCTCATGGCTTTTCCCTATGAAAACAAAGGACTTGGTTGGCCTACAAAAACTACATATGACCCATGACAACTTCATGTGATAACATTGGCTCCACAGGAGATGGCATGCTCCCTGTGAGCTAACAAGAAAAAGTAGCTTCAATGTCTTATCCTAGGGCTATGGGGTCACTTATTTAAACAAAAATAAAAAGAAAAGTGATATTTACAATTAATGGAAATCCAATCATGGCTTAAGAAAAATATTTTTTCGGAAAGTTCCCATTGATAGGGCCACCAAAAAATTCGAAATCCTCCAAGTTATGCAATTTATAAGTGTTATTTGAAAATACCTCATAAATATTAAACGAACCAATCCACGAGGCTTCGAATTTACCATGTTTTCCTTTGTATTTCTTGGGTGCATCCCACTTGAGCACTATATCTCCCAGCTAGAAATACTCTTTGCTTGCCTTCTTGTCAAAATCTTGTTATATCTTATGTCAATGGTCTTGTGCTTTGCCGAGTAGTTTCTCCCTAGTTTGTTGTACTTCTACCAACTGATGTATCCTCCTGACCATATCATCAGGTTCTCTATGGTAGTCCTAGAGGAATTTTTCCACGGGCAAGGCAAGCTGAGTAGGAAAGATAGCCTCAACCCCATATACAAGATGAAAAGGGGAAACACTAAGTGACATTTTTATTGTAACTCTATCAGTCCATAAGGCAAATTTTACCTTTGAGTCTCATGCTTTCTTATTGTCTTCTAACAATTTCTTGATGATATTTATGAGGCTCTTGTTAGAGGACTCTGCCAAACCATTTCCTTGGGGGTAGTAAGGAGTAGAATGGACTAATGTAATCCCATACTATTCACAGAACTTGATCAATTGTTCAACTTTGAAGGAGGCGACATTGTCAGTAACAATCCTGTTTGGACAACCAAATATTGACATGATATCCTCAAGAAAACTAATGACTACCTTATGGGAGGAATTCCTTTTAGGAATGGATTCTATCCACTTGGTAAAGTAATCAGTGGAATTCAAAATCCACCTATGTTGACCACTTGAAGTTAGATGGTTTTTCGCATTGAATTCAAGGCCCCACTGTCGAAAAGTTCCAAAAACCGCCACAGGCTTCAAAGGCAAAGATTTGAGTTGTTTATTTCCAGAAAAATTTTGGCATTTGATACAAGATCTAATCTTTTCAAAAACATCAGTAAAAAGGCTAGGCCAGAAATACCCAACTCTGAGGATCGAATAGGTTGTGGTTCTCCAAAAATGATGGCCCCCACATAAGTTTCCATGAAATTTAGCCATGGCCCTTTGAGCTTCTTGTGGATCTAAACATCTCAAAAGAAATCCCAGGGAATCTTTCCAATACAATATATGATCAATGAGACAATATCCGATTGCTTTAAGCTTCAAATCTCTCACCTTGTTCTTGTCCAAACCATCAGGAGGATGCAACTTCTGCAGAAAATATATGATGTCTTTATACCAAATGCATTCTTCTAAATTTGGGATGGCATGAGAGATTTTATCAACAAACTCAACTTGCTGATTTTCTGAGTTTATGTTCATGAAATTAACCCCGAAGGCTTTGCAATTTTATTCATCCAGCAACCTGGCTAAACCTTGGCCTTTCACTAGTTTAGTGGGCTTCATTTCAAGGTCAAATTCCATAATCTTAGCAATCCATTTTCTCCTCTTCCCACCTATGTCAGGATAGATAAGTGTCTCTTTCACTAAAGCTGAAGGTAAATATGAAACAATCTTTGAATGCAAAACATATACTCTGAAATCCTTGAGGGCTTTGACCAAAGCATAAGCCTACTTTTCCATGATATCATATATCATTTATACATTCCTCAATGCTCTGTTGAAAAAGGAAATAGGCTGCTCTAAACCCTCTGTATTTTTCTACAGCAAAACAACAACCAATATGTCAAATGAGTAAAAGAAAAATATCATAAACTCCTTGGAATAGTTAGGGTTGATGAGCACAGGTGCTTTAGTCAAGGCCTTTTTTATCTGATCAAAATATTCTCAAGCCTCAGTAATCCATTTCACCTCATTCCCTTTTCTAAGCATGGTTGTAATGTACTTTACTAATTCAGCAAAGTTAGAGATGAACCTTCTTAGAAAATTGATTTTCTCCAAGAAAGACTAAACTTATTTCTTGGATCTAGGAAAAGATAAGGCATGGATGGCCTCTACCCTGCTTGGATCAATTCTTACCCCTTTTATTGATACAATGTTCCCCAATAACTTACCTTCCTTCATAGAAAACAAAGACTTCTTAAGATTGAGAGAGAGACCAAACTTTTTTCACTTCAGGAAGACCTTTTTCAAATGATGATAATGCTCTTTATCATATTTTGAGAATAATGTAATTTCATCTAGATAGATGACTACAAACTTCTCCTTCTCCCCAATGAAAGCAATGTCCATTTCTCTCTGAAAGGTCACCCCTGCATTCATCATTTCAAAGGGAATTTTAGCATACATGAATGTGCCCCAAGGAGTAGTAAAGGTTGTCTTCTCTCTATCTTCAGGCAAGATAGAGATCTGATTGTAGCCAGAAAATCCATCAATCATAGACATCCTAGATGAACCACTGACTCAGGTAATTATATTTCTTGGATCTTCTATTTAAATTCATGATATCAACACATAGTATAATTTCCCCATTTTCTTCCTTACAAGGACCAAGTTAGCTACCCACTCAGAATATCTCAAAGGAATGATGTTTTTGGCATCTAACAACTTCTTCACCTCTTTTTCCATAATAGGAAACAGTATGGGATTTATCGGTCTGAGTTTCTTCCTAAAAGGATTAGTCTCCTCTTTCAAAGAGATCTTATGTTCAACAATGCTTGTGTCATACATTCTTAAATATTCATATTTCCAGGCAAACACATCAGCAAACACCTTTGAAATCTTAACATATTCAGCCCTTTGTTGCTTTGACAAGCTGCTAGAAAATTTAACATACTTTGGATCTTCCTCTATTCCTAAATTGCATTCAGTCACATCAACATTTTCATTTGAACCTTTAACCTTTATAGCAACATCATTTCTATCAAAAAATATCTCCAAGGGGACTAGTCCTTTTGGAATATGGTTATTGGGCAACTGAACAATATGATGGTCAGAAATTTTATTCAGAAAAATATCACCATGAGAGATCTTTTTAGTATCATGATCTTGATCGATATTTAAGGAAGAAAACTCATCCAAATTCTCCGAAAATATTTGTATCTCAAGATCATCCTCAAAAACCTTCCAATGTTTGAAATTGTGAGGTATGGAGGGTCTATACTTCACTTCCACATCATATTTGATCTTAGGGGGAAAAGGAACTTTGAAATTACTTGTTGAAACAACCCAGGAATCTTCCATAGTGTTCTCCTTTCTTGGAACAAATGAGATATTAAAAGCTAAGAAGAAACTATCAACAAGATCCCAAACTTCATTTATGTAAGTCCTTAACCTGGGGTGTTTAGCTTGATACAAATTTTTAACTTGATGAACAATTAATTCAGCATCTCCAAACACTGCTAGCTCTTCAATCCTCATGTATTTAGCAGCCCTCTAACCCAAAACAAGAGTCTCATATTCTGCCACATTGTTTGTAGTTTCAAATTCACGCTTGTAGGACAAACATATGATCTCTTGGGTAGGAGAAATAAAGACTACCCCAACACCAACACCTTCCTTAGAAGAGGCCCCATCAAAAAACATCTTCCAAATAGAGGTATTAGGAGGAGGAACTTCACGAGAGGTGATGGAATTCTTTATGATTTCAATAGGTGGTTGAGGAGCATCATTGAGCTGTAATATAATGAATCCTAAATCAGTATCAAATGCAAAAATAGGGTGGTTGGTAGGATTTTCTTCATCATTGATGATGTACACTAATTATGCCTCCCTATAAATCATTCTATGTTCTCCCTCAAACACAGGAATGGTGGCATATGAAAGGTCCATATGCAAATTTCCCCCTAGTCTTTTGATTCAATATCTTGACAAGAGCATCCCAAACTTAGGGGGGACATCATCCACTACAATATCCATGACCACACTTTTCATTGGCAGCCAGAACAGGGTAACAACCAGGTATTTAATAACCCCAAGACACTTCACCTTCCTGGAATCAAATGAGTATAGGTCATGGTAGGTTTTTGTAATTTCCAACCCAAGCTCATCCATGACAGTTTTAGGCATGAGGTTATGATATGCCTGTAAGTCCATCAAGTAGTTGTGCAACACTTTGTCATGAATGTTTAATGATGTGTATAAAGGGGGGGAAGACTTATCTCTATCCTCTACGAAAGGTCCCGGGATGACAACTGGTTTTTCATCTTGAAGTTTGACTGAATCTGTGGAATTAGAGTAAGGTTCGAGCTGTAGCATTTTAGAAAGATATATTTTGAATTCCTCATTCTTAATCAGCTCCAAAAAGGGTACAAGGATTTTAATTTTTTTAATCTCACTCTCAAAGCTAAAAGAGGATGGAGATTTTAGAATGTCCTTAACTTCTCGGGTAGGGATCTTAGCCAATGTCTGGGGGTTTTGTGCATCTTTTTCTTTGCTTCTAGATGTCACGGCCTTAGCAAAATTTTATGTTTTAGTGGGCTGATCAGAAGTGTCAGTCTTCCCATCTTTCTTTTTTGACCTTAGATTTTATTTTCTTGGATTGCCATTTTATTTTCCCCCTTTACTCAATTCATTTAAATGACTATCCATGAGAGACTCTTCATATGCAGATTGGGTTAAATGAGGATATGAAGAGGTTTCACCAAGACAATGGATTTCAAGATCAGTTTCTTCATCCCCTCCTTCTTCATCAACAACAGGGTTGTTTTGGAGAGGAGCTTGTACTTTTTTATCATCCCTATCCCTATTTTTTTGATCTCTTTGGAGGACCTAAGGGGAATTATTTGGTCTCCTGAAATTACCTCTATTATCAACATTTTGTGTGTTCCTATATTTTTGTTTTCCTTCAAGCTTCAACTTCTCCATTTCAGTAGAAAGTGATTTTACCAATTTTGTTAATTCATCAACTTGAGGGTGGAAAATAGGGGATTCTGAGGTTGAAGCTTTCACCCTACCTTTCCTTCTGTCTCTATCATATTTTCCCCTAAGCTTGTCAGCTGCCAATATGTTAGATTCTACTTCCAAATCTGCATCTTGCATATGAGATAGAGAGGTAGACCTTATTTCTCTCAGCATGAGGCAAAACTTAGGGTCGAAAGCACTGGCATAGGTAATCTTGGCAGAGGTTTTTGTAGGCTTTATTTCATTGGGAATATTGTTGTACATTCTATTAAATCTTTTTTAGAAATCTGAATCAGATTCCCCCTCTTTCCTCTTAAGTAACACAAATTCTATAATATAATAAAGGAAATCTTTTTTATCCCCCCAATGCCTTAAGAAAGCATCATCCAAGGCTTCAATCCCAGCAATAGATCCAGGAGTCAAACCCCTAAACCATTTTCTAGCCTCACCATCAAGGATCTGTACAAATATCCTCATCCATACATCTCCATTCTCAATGTTAAGATTATCTGAATAACTATAAAAATATGCAAGGTGTTCCTCTGCAGTTATGTCTTCCTCCCCTGTGAACTTGGGCATGTACTTAAGGTAGTCTCCAACTGGGAGAGCATTCATAGGCTGAGGTACAATAAGAGGGGCATACCTAGTAGCCACTATGGCATCCATCACATTTCTAGGAATATTAGCACATGTCATTGGGTTGTGAACTGTAGGAGAACAAGGGGGAGATGGATTTTTGAAAGATACAACTGTATCTTGGATCTTAGGAGAAAGAGGAAGTGTTTTTTTCTGGGAGCAAGATGGTATAAGGTTCAAGGGAAAAGATTTTTCCTCTTCTTGAGTCACAGAAACTTTGATAGGATGAGGAGTAGGAAAGCCCAAAGTAGGAAAATCTTCAAGATTCTCAAGCCTGAACCATCTTAGAACATCGGGAGAAGAAAGAGTTTCAAAATTTTCTTCATTCAATTCGGGGCTAAAATAAGAGTGTTTAACACGAAAATTTTCAAAATCCAAACTTTTAGATACTTCGACAGAAGGTAAAACATGAGAATTGGATATGGCTACTGGAGTTTTAAAAGTAGAATCATGTAAAAGACCAGGAGTACCTGGTAAAATAGTTGAATAGCCTTCTTGTGAAGCCTTTCCTTTCTTAATAATATTCTCTGGGTCAGCTTCAGGTGTTTCCAGAGGTAGATGTGGAGTATACCTCGTGTGTCAGCCTTTGGGAGCCACAACTAAAACAGTGAAGTCGCCAAGTACAAGTTGCAATCTTTAATGTAATGAATTATAATGTACCTTCATAATTAGTATTTCTTTGTTGTTCAATCCCAGGGGAATGTCTTCAACTTGCTCCTTGTAAATGACACCAAGAATGTTAGCACTGAGAGTCACCCTCATATTTCAAGAGGATAAGCCCAGTACCCATCAAAAGGTTGGTGAATGTAAATTAATGATGAAAGTTCAAATGGACAAAACTCGACATAAGAATGTTATAACACACAAATATGGGCTGGAATGCATAAGAAAATGAGGTTTTGATTAACTTTAGTCAGTGGTTTAAGGATAAAGGTGAATAGAAGGAAGAATTAGTGGAGAAGGTGGATAAGTCTTCTATAAGCATCAAGCCTTCAAGAAGCTAGGTGAAGAAAAACTCAGTCACAAAAACCTCTTGAGGATCCGAACTAGATACTTACCCTACCCAAGGAAAATGTCTTCTAGTTTCTTCCAAACCTCCAATCCTAAGAATTAATGCATCATGACGATGTGTTTCATCTCTGTTGTAGGAAAATCTCCCTGCAGACAGGTAGATTGCCTCAAAGAGCTAGACCCTAACTCTAAGACAGAAAGTCCTTAACATGGACACTGAATTCCTTTCAAATCTAAACAAACTAATACATGATAAGGAAGGAGAATAGCATTACCTCTTTATCGACGTTTGTCCTTGCACGCTCCAAGTCGAGCTCCAAACTCTCGCTCCTCGCTGAGCCCTGTAGACAAACAAAGTACGACCACTTCCTACTCTATCGATATTATCTTGAAAACAGATCTATCTACCAACGATAAATTCATGTAAAATCAGACACAAACTAGAAAGAAACATTCCAAGTGCATCATATTAATGAGAATAACGACAGCAGTACTTACAATCATAGATGCGAATGCGATAGCTTTGTCAAGTCCCCTTCGTCTAACCCTTGCTCAAAAGATCCACGACATGGATGGTAGCAGCCTCATTGATCACTCTCCTTTGGCTGACTGTGTGTTTCTTATGAGATCATAGGTTTCATACTAGCAATTCTCCCCCCCTTCTCACCATCATGGAGCCTGCTTATATAGGTTAAGAGAGTCTTAACCTCTTGAGTTATCTTTAGAAAAAGTTGAGGAATCCCCTCCTTGGATCAAGGATCTCCTGATGGAACCAAGAATTCGAATGCAACTGCCTTCTAACCTTGAAAGATCCTCCCCTTATTCTTCTCAACGTACCAACTACTACCTCAGATTAGACAGCGCTCCCTCAAAAGGGGCATCAGGGCACTATAGCGCTCCCTAGGAAGCTTGAGGGGAGCGCCAGTGCTTCAAGGATGGATAACACTCCTTCAGAGGGGTAGACAAGCATTATAACTCTCCCTGAGACATTATAGGGGAGCGTCAGCGCTCCTAAGGCTGATGTAGGGGAGCGCTCACCTTCAAAACCTTTTTTTAAGAGCTCCTTTCATGTGATAAGAGTTCCTTGACTTCAGTTAATCATTCTTATTCCTCCAAATCAAGTGTCTGAGCTATTCTAGATGTCTTCTTGTTGTCATCATCATGGAAGTACGCTTTGTTTGACATTTGAGACACTTGTGAATGACATGCGACACTTGCGACAATCGAGAGGATCATGCAGCACTTGTGATAGTTGAGAGGATCATGCAACACTTGCGACACTTATCAAAGTGAGCAATATTGAGGTGTAACAAATTTCCCCCCAAAGTATGAAGTTAGAAGATGCGAACTGATAACTGAAATGCTTTGTAGACGTTCAAGCAAGGGTATAGACTCGGAGAACCTGACGGAAGCTGCACACAAACATCCAACAAATATCATGACATGTTTCAAAACCCAAGGCAGGCATACCTATGCTTGGGTGATCAAGTTTTGCAAGATATGTCCACCATAAAATACATTGCGGATCCATAATTGTATTGATGAAAAGATATAGCCACCGGGAATACAATGTGGATCTATACTTTGATAACCTGGATTGATCGTAGCCACAAAGAATACACAGTGGATCTACGAGGTGACAAGACATAGCCACGACCAATACAAAGTGGATCTATGTAACAGTGTATGCATCATTCATCCAAGAGAAACTACTTCGCAACCTAGGAAAATTATACATCAAGGTGATTACTCAACCCAAGGTCTTCTTATCGATCCCAATGTGGTACGATTCTAACCATGTGAATAGATGTCCTGATGTCGAACATGGTGGAAACCACTTGATTACCGGTCAATGGTGTGAACCGTTAACAAGTGCGAGGGAGATCACCATTAATGTCAATGATTCCCAAGGTACCCTAGTACATTCCAACGAATGTGAATGGATGAGTTGGAGTCGAACATCCGTGGAATCATCCGATCAGAGGTCAATGATGTAAACCTACTATCAAATGTGAGGAGGCCTGCCATTGAGGCATGCAGGTCCCAAAGTACTAACTGGTTTCTAAGCCTAATTCGTGGATAATGTGCTGAGGTTGACAAGAATAAGCTCGTCGAAGGAGGGCCTTGATGTATCCCCCATCAATGACAAGAAACGGACATAGAGATGTAATTCGTGGATCAAATGGACATGGACTGACAAAAGTTTTGAGGCAATATATTTGGGATGGCTGACTCTCGAGGCGGATACTTCCCTTGAACACTAAGGCACAACAGCAGAACATGACATGGACCAAAACTTGATGATGCAGTGGATGTGGTGACTTGCGTCGAGTGATCCAAAGGAGTGAAAGAAACTCAAAGGATTGGCTCGGTGCAAAGGTTTAGCAGGTTATAATGTGTGCATATGACAAAGTGCCATGTTCAAGGGCGACTCTAAGAATTGCTTGATAATGTTCTCAAGAGATAACACATCCTTAATATAACTCACCTTCGGTAACTTCCTCTTCCTTTGTTTAACGAACCGGAAGAAGTAAGGGTTCGATCCCGTATGGGCCTATCGATGTGTGCTTTAGCGAGTCCAAAGATAGAAAACTTGAAGGTTTTTCAGGATTATAGAGTTTGGAAAAACACTTAAAAGAGAACTCTCTTAGTTCCTTTTTCGTACAGTAGTCTAACGAGACCGAAAAAGAGATAAACTATCGCTCTAAAGGTGCCCTTTCAAACCATTTAACGAGCGTGAAAGGAAGCAAGATCACTTGAGAATATTTTCATATTTAGAGAGTCTGAAAAGGATTTAAAGACAACTCCAGGAGGGTTCCTTTTTCGTGTATCCATGCGGTTCCGAAAAAGAGATAAAATTATATCCGGCACGTTCTCATGTTTTCGAGCTTGAGAATGAACCAAGACTATGCTCATGAGTGCGACAAGGTAAATAACCCATCATAACTGCCAGGAAACCTACGATGTCAAAACTACAAACCAGGGGTTTAGTGAAGCCATTATATTGTTAGAGAAACCCATGAATGACTATACCTTATAAAAAATGGAAATTTATAAATAGCAATACAATGAAAATTCCATTTACCATTTCATTTTGCACAAGGATTTTGGAGTAGTGGAGATTCTCATATCGGAGGTGGATCTTGTTTTGCTTGTTACCGGAGCTACGGTTGACCGTTACTCTTGCCGTTCGGACTAGGTAGATCTTCATCTCTCCTTATTTCAATTACATGGTTTAATATTCATTTTCATAGCAGCATTTAATTTAAAATATGAAACCCTAAGTTGCCCCAAAAAGATCAAAATCGGCCTCTTTTAAAAATGATGGAAAAAGGGGATTCTTTTTCCAAAAACGTTTTAGAGGGGGATGGCCAAGATGCCAACGCCTCAATAGCTAATTGGATGGGTCTTTTTTGGCAAAGAACCGATGAAAAATTCCCACATATGCCCAGGCGACCATAAAGAAGTCATTTTCATTTTAAAATGTTTTGTTGTTGTGTGATGAACATTGAATGGCTAAGAGAGGGCATGGTGATTATAAAATAGGGTGTGGTCTCTTTAAATGATGTGGGCATTAGATTTTCATGTTTTTAGATTGTTTTTGAAAATTGTCGAAATTGCCAAAACGTTGAAATAATGAATTCTTTATTTTTTTTGTTTTGTAGGTGACTTCGGCGACCATGATCGAGTGGAAAGAACGAGAGCATGATATTGATGACTTGGCTACCTTGCGGAGTCCTCGCACATGGGACGCATTACGAGCTTGTGGCTTACTCAAATTCTTGAAATTGCAAAAAATGAAGAAGGAGATTTTCTTGCTTGAGCATATGATCAGCCTATGGGATGTTGCGGAGCAAGGATTTCAGATTGGCACACAGCTTCTAACTATCGAGTTGGAAGACGTGTATTTCTTGACTGGACTCTCGAAGAGAGGGGTTCCCATATCTTTTTATGGATAGAGGGTGCTTCCTGAACAAGTGGGTGTGTATCTGGCACGTCACTGTGTTCCAGGAGCAAGACTAGTATGGGGTAGAATCCCTATCAAGGATATTCGAGAGCTACCCCTCCGGTCCATACTATTTGCCATCATGAGCATAACAGGTAGTACTAGCGCACATTTGGCATCAAGATCGCAGGTGGATTATGGTGTTCAATGTTTGGAACCAACACTGTTCAACTAGAGTGTAGGGTTCCTTCGAAATGTGAAGGAACAGGTTTCACGGTGTTGTATGGGACAGAAACAGTTTGGTTATGGCTCTTTTCTAGTCTCATTTTTCCTAGAGCGCATCCCCCAGATGCAGCCTTAGATATCACTGGCGGTGCGACCAGTGGACGAACCTAGGATGGAGAGGTGGATTAGTCTGTATCCAAGGCTAGTAGTGGAGTCAGAGTTCTGTTTCACTGACAATTTCTTTGCTTGGCTGAGACGGCAGTATCTGTAGATAGAAGACTTCCCGTATGTTGAGGTAGATTTCCGCAGGAGCGTGGATTTGATTTTACACATGGGGGAAGACTGGGATGTGTCAGGTAAGAGACTGAGCCATACCTTGTCTAGTTTTTGTTTTTAAAGTTTTTTTAATGTATATGTATTTTTTTGGACATATAGAAGAGTTTTTTAAAGATGTGTTGTTTTCAACATGTAGACAAGGGAGCAGTGCGCCCGACCGATATACCAATACCAGGACGTCGTGGGGGTGCTCCGGTTGTAGCGGATCTGGGAGTACCAGTGATAGGTCTCTGGGAGGTTGAAAGAAACCTCCAAGGCCTCACGATGGGCATTCCTCCTCTACGAAGGGGAGAAGTGCCTTTACATTTGCAGAGGCACACTGTGGGAGTGCCAGAGAATGTCAATTCTCTACTGAGACACGTAGTGCGTGCAGTGATATGTTACTCGCAGCACACTGTAGTGCAGGGAGATTAGAGTCTCTCTGGTGATCATATTTTTGTATGCCTTGTCAGGCAATGTTGTAGGGGTTTAAAGACCTGACATTTTTCTCTTCTACATACTTTTTATGTAATCAAAAAACATTTCAGTCACGCCATATATATATATATATATATATATAGTTCTGAGTTTTTTTACAGTGCCAAATGATTTGTACATGATGATGTCTATGATGTGTTTTAATTTACATGTGATGTACAATTTTTCTTTCCTTAAATCTTATATGTGGGCGAGATACCAATCCATGATGTAATTAGCTAACGAATCCGAAACACTATTAATTTCTCTTGGAATGTGTCTATATTCAATGTAATCGAACATTCGTTCAAGACGACGAACTTGTAGGTGGAGACATAGCAGGATAGGACTATGGATAGCGTAGATACGGTTGAGTTGATAGACCACGAGTTGGGAGTCTATGTAAACAATGATACGGGAGATACCTAGGGAGGAGTCTTGGGTCAACAGTCCGATGACAGCATGATATTCTACCATGTTGTTGGTTGTTGGTCCTAAGCAGATACCTCTTGAACTCATCACCTCGTCAAATTGGTAAATAATCCATGTCCCCGAAGCAATGTTCCAGGTATGTCGACTAGTGCCATCCGCAAACCCGAAAAATATAGGAAAGGAAGATGTCATCTGCACATGAAAACACAAGCACAGTCATGAGTGGCAATAGTTAAGACTCGAGCACGCGAAAGAAATAGACACACCAAACTAAAATACAATAATGTACAAAGTACACATGTTGGGTAATCTAAGCATAGTACTTTTTAAGGTAAAGCTCGTTTCGGGGCTCTCCTAGGGAAATTCCATCATGATCTACTAATTTGTAGGCACCTCTGTGTAGAACACACTTCACGATGTAAGGACCGTGCCACAGAGGTTCTAAATTTCTTATCCCTAATTTATCGTGAGCTTGGTCATAAACGAGGACTAAGTCTCCTTCTGCAAAAGTCCGAGGGTGGAAGGATTTCTCGTATTCACTCTTAATTTGTTTCTGATGTGCCTCATTAACGAGAGCAACATCACGACGTGTTTCATCTAGTTTGGATAGATACAAGAATCGTTCTTATTTAGCAGAAGTATGGGGCATGAGTTCTACTTTCAGATTGAGTGATGGAATCTCACACTCGATTGGTAGAATGGCTTCAATACCATACACCAAGTGGAAAGGAGTAAATCCAGTTGAGGTTTTCATAGAAGTGTGATAAGCCCAGAGAGCAGAGAAAAGTTGTAGATGCTACGATGTCTTGTTTGCTCCTACCATGCGTTGAATCATGGTTTTTAGGACTTTGTTGATGGCCTCAACTTGTCCGTTGGCCCGAGGATAGTAAGGGGATGTGTTTTCATGGTGAAAACCCAATTTGACATGTAATTCGCTCATCATCTGGTTCTTGAAGTGTGCACCGTGATCAGTGACAATGGAACGTGGTACACCAAAATGAGTTATGATGTGGTTGAAAAGGAACAAAGCTACAGTGTGACCATCATTCAGGAAGGTAGGCATAGCCTCAGCCCATTTGGTGAAGTAGTCGACAGTGACGATTATATAACCATGCCCCCCAGCTGAGGTAGGCTTACACTGCATAAAATCGATACCCCACTTGGCGAAGGGGCTGATGGCGATAATGGGGTGCAACGTAGTAGGGTGGGTGCATGCCTTCTTATTAAATATTTGGCAGGGTGGGCATTTTTTGACGGCCTCGATACAATATTTGAAAATCGAGGGCCAAAAGTAGCTAGCACGTAGGATTTTTTGGGCTGTAGCAAGTCCAGAAAGGTGACCGCCATAGGCGGCAAGGTGACAATCGTTCAAAATGAGTTCAGCCTCCTCGTGAACTAGACATCGTCGAAGAATGGTGTCAATCCCATGGCGATACAAAGTGTCATCGATGATAAGATAACGACGAGAGTGGTGATGAATACGTCGACGCTCTTCTCGAGAAATGTTAGGCTGAAAACGTTGGGTTTGAAGGTAAAGGAGAATATCTCTGTACCAAGGATCAGAGGTTCTAATAAGGAAGAGAGATTCATCAGGGAGAGAATATATAGGCTCGATGTCTTCATTGGCACGAGGGAGAGCACAGATAAGCTCTGTAAACACCAGGGATTTTTTGGCTTTGGCCTTCGTAAATTCAAGATAGAATTCCTGGAGGATAACGATCCATTTAGAATATTTGCCTCCAAGTACTTGACATGTCAAGATGTGGTACATGGGGTTGGAGTCCGCAATCACCATGGTGGTGCGTAATAAGATGTAATGGCGGAATCTCTGGACAGCGATGACGGCTGCCAGAGCCAGTTTCTCGACATGTGAATATCGGAGTTTGGGTCCAGGTAGACTCATGCTCAGGTAATAAATCACATGTTCTTCACCGTTGGGATCCTCCTGAACTAACACCATTGCAATAGTGGAAGTGGAGGTGGCCAAGTAAAGGATGTAATCATGTTTATACTCTTGAGGATGTAACAAAGGTGCATGGGTCAAAGCATGCTTGAGAGCATCGAATGACCATTGGGCGGCATCATCCCAGATGAAAGGGGTGTTCTTTTGCAGTAACCGCATAAATCCTTTAGTGATCTCGGCATAGTTGCAGATGAAACGGAGAAGGAAGTTTTCTTTGCCTTGCAAACTTTGGAGTTGGGTTAAATTGGTAGGTGGGGGTAAGGCTAGAATGGCCTTAATCTTTAAGGGATCCACCCTGATCTCGTCTTTGGAGACAATGAAACCGAGGAGTCGACCAAATTCGACAACAAAAATGCACTTATGTGGGTTCAAGCGAATGCGGTAGAACCGACATCGAAGAAAAATCACCCATAAGTGATCAATGTGATCGGATCGATTGGATGAGTGGGTGGGTAAATCATCGAGGTAAGGCTCTGTGATATGCTTGATGTCGTGGAAAGTGTACGACATGGCCCGCTGGAAAGTAGCACCAACATTTTTAAGGCCAAACGGTAACTTTCGATAGGCGAAAGTCCCCCATGGGAAAATAAAGGTTGTCTTATGTTGATTAGCGGGTAAGATTTCAATCTGGTTATACCCAGAAAGCCATCCATGAAAGAGAAGATTACGCTCCCCACACAATTATCGATGATTTGATCAATGAAGGGCGTAGGGTAGTTGTCCTTGGGACAAGATTTGTTGAGATCCCGATAGTCAACACAAACACGGATGGTCCCTTATTTTTTGGCAAACGGAACAAGGTTGGAGACCCATTCTGTCAAAGGGACAGGATAGATATAGCCGGATTTTAGAAGTTTCTCAACTTATGCCTTTCTAGCTGCAATTTTCTTGGGATGAACCAGGCGAAGCTTTTGTTGAACAGGTTTCGCGTCAGGGTAAGTCTTGATTTCGTGCACGATGATTGAAGGGTCGATCCATGGCATTTCCTCGTAGCTCCATGTGAAGACATCGCGGAATTATTTAAATAAAGCGGTGTAAGAGGCCACTTCTTCAGGTGTGAAATTAGCACTAAGGTTAATGTTTTCCATGACACCTTCTTTGATCGAAATATCAATAACGATCGTATTAGAGATGTTACCCATATTCCCCTCAGAAAGAGTATCTAGTGTGAGGATAGGAGATTGTAGAGCATCGGTAACATCGGGAGGGAAGACAAAGTGTATGTATTGGTGAATTTATTTTAAAGGTGGAAGAAAAGAGGATCGATGATGGTTATCATCCCAAGGTAGATCGTCAATATTAAGCATTTCCATAATGGATTCGTCAGAAGGGAAAATTTGGGAAACGTAATCGACGACAGACGATAGGGAATCCAACCATGAGGGCATCGAGTAGGTATCAGGTGCCAATAAATGTGGGTTGTTTGGAGAGGGAGAAGCAGATTGAATAGCTACGTATGCGGCCTCGGCTGGGCTAAGTGGCATGGTGTCACCGAGCACATCAAATTGCATAGGACTAGGTACAATCCAAGGATCAGATGATTCCAAGGATTGATAAGGCATAGTTGAGATCATATTGACGACGGAAATATGATGTGCAGTAGGTGGAAGTGGTGTAGGGAAAGTACCCATGAGGCTAGAATCTTTCAAAAAGCCAACACCAACGCTTTCATAAGTAACTAGATGGTCTCCCAAAAAAGGAATGTTGTTGGTGACAGAGGTGCGAGCGTCGGGTGTACAGAAATCAAGTTGATCGATAGTGACAATTTTGCCTTGATGGGGGAATTGTACACATCGAAACACTGATGAGATGATGAAAGTCATAGCATAGAACCAACTTCTTCCAAGTAGTAGGTTGTAATCGAGGGGGGCATCGACCACCTCGACATCAACGGTAACAGTTTAGCCACCCAACTGAACGGCCAAGGATTGCAATCATCCGTGAGGATGAAAACCTCACCCATCGAAATCATGTAACATCATAGGGGATTTGTTAAGGGCAGGTTATTTTAGGCCTTTCCAACAAGCTAAAGACATGACACAAGTAGAGGCTCCCTCATCCAAGATAGTTCGGTGGATTTGTTGATTGTGAACAACAACATCAATTTGGAAAGCTAGATGGTGGGAGAGTCGTGGTTGATGATCATCCAAATTAAACGTAAGGTTGTTTGATGACTCAGGATCAAAATCGTCGATAGAAGCTAAGAGCGTTCTACATTGGCTGGGACAGTGTTGTAGAACTTCCAAGGTGGACATAGCACATGGAGCTTGGGCCAAATCTTCTACAATGTTGTAGTTTTGGGCCGCCCATGAATTAGGATTGAAGGTAGATTTCTAGATGGTGCTCTTAGGAAGGTGTAAGATGGAGTCAAACGGATGTTTTTCAATCTGAAGTGGCCTGGATGGAGTGCTGGCAGAAGGAGGACTAACGGAAGATGGTAACGGGTTTGGTATGGAACCATTAGTAGTCTTCAGCTTATCAGGTTTAACTGGCATGTCATATGTCGCAGTGCGAGTGGTTAAATTAACCCCGTTGAACATGTAAATGTGGGTACTTGTCGAGGCTTCATCATGGGGTTGGTTGGAACTGCCCCCTGCAGTGGGGGTTTGAGTAACCAAAGATTGCTGCTATGGAAAAGGCTGAGTAAGCACAGCGGGTTGTGAATTTCCCTTGAAAAGTTTGGCCACTTCATCGCGATGTGGACAGTCTCGAGTGTAGTGATCATCACCACAAATGATACATGGGAATTTCGGTTTTCGTTGTGGTTGTTTTCCGACAGCAGGAGTTTGCGGTTGATTTTTTGGTTGTTCATTGTTATTGTTTTTCTTTGGTTTATTTCTCACTTTCTTCTTTCCCCCAAGTTGTTGTGAAGGGGTCGATTGGACCGCATTCACCTCAGAGACCTGAGTTTGAGGGGGGGTAGAAGAGGGTGTTGACGGACTGGGAGAAGCCGTCGAAGTGGGTCGCTGAGTCGTTCCAGTTGACTGGGAAGTAGATTGGGTTTTGACGGAGACAATAACTCCATCCGCGTGGGAAGCAGACGATGGTTTGGATGGATCATTAGTGGCACGGGTAGCATTCGGTATCAACTCATACAGAGTACTAGATTGTGAATAGACCAAGTCTAAGTACTGAGCTCAGGCAATAGCTTCTTCCTCAGTGACTACGCCACCCATGGAAACATCACGAGTGATCTGGGGTAACAATGATTTAGTGAACCATTCCGCTAATAGTTGGTCAGGAATGACCGCTTTGATTAGCCTTCATCGTCATCTCCACTCATGAATATGATCGGAGATGTGTACAGAAGTTGTCTGACGAAGGGAGGTTAATAGTTCAGTACCCGTCTCGTATCGAATGGGTAGTTGAAAGTGTGTGAGGAAGGACATGGCGAGAGAGTTGAAATCGTGAAAAGATGTGCGTGGTAGTTCAATATACCATTTTTCTGCGGAACCCGTAAGCGTTCGTTGGAAAAGACGCAAACGTATAGAATCGTCCATGAGGGAGTTGGATGAAAACCACAAATGGAAAGTCATCACGTGGTTGTTTGGATCTTCTCCGGACTTTCCATCGAATTTTGGGATATCAGAAGGAAGTTTAGCTGGAATAGTTGTCCAAACCGGAGAATGATAAATAGGATCATTCGTTAACCGAGACAAGTCTGGAAGGTCCAGAGTAGCTCGAAAAGGTAGTTGTCGGTTAACCTGTGGGTAATGCTAGTGTGGCATGGGGACACCAGTAGGGCTAATCACTGGGTTATGTGGATAATTGCAACTAGTGGGCCCTCTTGTATGAGGTTGGTGTTGACCAGGGTACATAGGATTTGAGGTGTTTTGAGAAGTATGTGCGACCGGAGGATAAACGGATGGGTTTTGAGGGTTATAAGCTGGATTTGGCATTTGTCCATAAGGAGGTTGTTGTGGAGCTTGAGAGTTGTCCTGCCGAGAAATTTGGATTTCCTAGAAAAGGGATATTCCACGGATTAGTCGTGGAAGACACATTTTGTCCATATGGTTGATGGTAGGCTTCGGATTGAGGGTGCCCCCCAGCATGAGGGTGCCCCCCAAATGGAATTTTTCCTCTAGTGGGAGGATGCCCCCCAGCTTGAGGTAGAGTTCCCGGAATTTGAGAACTAGACATAAATGACTGACCGGTACCACCGAATGGGTTGAGACCACCAAGACCGGTCCCTCCGGGTTGTTGGATAGGTATGGAACTTCCTAGCATAGCTTGAGTAGTAGTGGCAGTGGAAAAATTCAGTGCTTTGTACGCAAAAGGGAGTGATGATGTAGGTCTTGGTGTTACGGGTGTGCCAATAGCAGCTTGGCTAACCACCGCATTACCGATGGGAATAGTCAGAATGTGAGGGACCATTGTAGAATGAGCCGTCTGGAGAGGAAAAGTAGACCTTGGGCCAATGGACGATGTGTTCGGTCCAACAGGTGGTGTAGCCGTTAAAACGGTAGTACCGGTAAAATGGTTAAAGGTACGGTGTAGGAGATGGGTGCATCAACACCTACCCCCACTCCATAAGGGTCCCACACCATGCGCGGTGGACTTCAAACAATGTCTGTGGTCCAAAAGGGGTCATCAACTAAAGGGTTTTGACGAGACCCAGCCGAAATTTTAGAAGGATTGACGACGACAAATTCACCAACTGAATTTAGTTGGAGGACACAACGTTCATATCCCTCCGGAATGCGGAAAGCTTCTGGAGACTCTGAAAGAATTTGAAAATTCTCCAGAGGAGTGGGAACTTCTTCTTGGGAAGTTGTGGTATCTTGAACCTCGTTCTGTTGAGGAGATTCCTCCATAGAATGAGGGGGTAAAGGGGTGTTCCCTTCCACATTTTCTGAAGGAAGTCCATGTAGCCTCCACGAATGGCGTGGAGGGTCGATGTTGGTGAAAAAGAGTCGGCGAAAGAGATCTATGGCCAACTACCGAAAAGAAGCAGCATACGCTAATAAAATCTAAGAATCACAACCAAGAAAACAGGGCCTTCTCTCAATGACCGTACTAGTTGGTGATGAAATCCAACGTCGCGTGATCAAGTCAAGAAGGGGTGGGGATATGGTGGAATAGTTACAATGGTGACCTGCTTAACGGACTTACGCCTTGGTGCAAGCTTCCATGCAGTAATTGTGGATTTA
>ML787258.1:191944-226822 GCA_009831015.1 Picea engelmannii
TGCTTCTCTTTGGCTAGACTTGTCTGGAAAGAAGTCTTTAGCTCTTGGAGATTTTCCATTTCTTTCTTGAGTCTACTGATTTCAGACTCCTGCAAATTCATTCTCTCCATAGACTTAGCCAGATCTATGGTGCCTTCTGGTACTTGCGTTGCTGTTGTGGATGGAACTGTTGTCACTGTCATTGTACTCAATCCTGCAATGGGGATAGCACTTAAGGGGATGCCTTCCATTGTCTTCGTCTTCTCTTTCTCCTTTAACAGTTTTTCCATCTCGGCCTCCATCTCCCTTAACTGAGCATTCTGCTCCATGAGTAATCTCAGCATTTCATCTTTTTCCCCTTCTTTTTCGGCTATCTCCTTCGTTTGTGGATCCTCTGTTGGAGGGATCTTTAGCTGCTTCCTTAAGGATGTGATGTCAGCGTTTTTCTTCGTAATCATTTCTTCAGCTGCTTTGACATTCGCAGGGTCGTAGCCAATCTTGAGGACCAGCTCCTCCAATGTTTTGATTTTGTTGTCCTTCGCGAAAGATGATATTTTATCCATCTTTAGCTGTGTCTGGGCATTGCTCAAAGCTACCCGATACTTTGAATCAGAAGCTATAGCGTGGACTAAAGTGTGGAAAACCATCTCTCCGGTCTGCTTATGCAGATCCATCTGGTCCGCTGGGTGCACGTCCTTGGCCTGGAACTCAACGGTGACCCTTTTGTAATCGGATATTACTTTGGGATCCGGCACTTGTGCATGGAGATAGGCCATATGCATCCTCCCTTTCTCTGTATCGAATGTCAAAAGGAGCCTGTGTTGAGCTGTGACTGGTTCTTCTTTTTTATTAAGTCGTATTTTTCAAAAATGCCCAATTTGGGCTCGGCCTTGCTTGGTGGAGTATCTAAGGGAGAGTCTGTGGTTTTCAATGTTTTCACCATCTCCTCGTGTTGACTCGAACCGAAAGGTATACTTATGGGCTTGACCCCTGGGGAGGCCACAGTGGTGGTTGTGACCTCTTGCTCCACTGTTGTGCCTGTCGTTGGAGCAGTCCTTGGCTTTTTGGAGTGCAAATTAAATTCCTCCGAAGACACCTCTGTTACCGGAGAAGGCGATTCTTGTCGAGGCCTCTTTTCCTTGGGATTCTGAGGGGTGGCAGTGGAAGGCGCGCTTGTTGAGGCTACTTGTTTTTCCATCCCGACAGTTGGTTCCACATCCACCAACGTATCAGGCTCCCAATCTATTTGATTAGCAAACCTTTCAATTTCGGGTCTGGGCTCATGTGCATATGGGGCATTTTTATTTCTGACTCTCATCTCTGAAATGATCCTGCAGGGATCATAACGCCATGTGAAACTTGTGGGGAATTTCATTTCCCTCAACAGTTTGTCTTCTTCGTCACCTGCGCCTCTATTGTTGCGGATGAATGAACCTATCTACCCTTTAATCCGCAGTTGTTGCTTATTTTTTAGGGAAACAAAGTGAACATCATCAGAATTCATAATTTGCCTAATATATTCCAGTGCGAAAACTCTTACCGGCGTATATCTAGGAAGCTTGTATGGTGCTAACTCACACCCATAGACTCGGATCTCGGAGTGATTCTGGTACAAGTACCAGTCTCCTGTCTTCGCATTTTCCGAGAGGTGTAGAACTCTCTGTACTTTGTCATTTACTCGTGGCTCAGGCACGCCACTCAGCATACCTACCACAGGGTGGTAAAACTGATCAATGAATGCTGCGAAGTTGTATTCGGCAGAATTGCGCTTTAGAAGAGACGTCCACGCTGTGACCGATTGTGGCCTCCCGTCGGCGTCCATCCTCTGCATTGATAAATTGAATCTGTCTGCTTGGAAGTAGATGAACATGTAAGATAGGATGGATGAGTACCTGAACATGCCCTCTGTGGTGAAATTCACCAGTTGTTCATGGATGTTATGGGCCAAGAAGGTGTTGTAATCGAATTGAGTGGTGGGTTGTTCATCATTTGAAAAGATAGATAGAAAACCCAGGATGGGTTCGTCTACCCACTGATCAGAATAGTACTCGAGCAGGGTGCACAGTGAGGAAATAATCTGATTTCCTTTGGTGGAAAACAGAGAAGATGGGTACGGAGGATTTGTGGTCGGGAGTGGAGCGGAAGTGGGGAGGAAAAGCTCCACGATCTGAGCTCTCTGCGGGAAGGTCATTTTTTGGTATAGCTCGGTGAGGATCTCCAGATTGAATGGGGATGCAGACTCCGGGCGGGTTATATGCATCATTTGGTCAATATCCTCTGGGGTAATGAAGAAAAGGACGTCCCCAGAGGAGGAAACAATGGCTTTCTGTTCGGGGACGTAGTGAGCTTGGCACTTGAGTGCAAACTCTGGGAAATGATGAATTTGTGGGAACAGATAGAGGGGCAGATTGGACTCCCAGAGCCCAATATCGTCACTCTGGTCTAGGAAAACTTCCCGGAGCCATGATTGCAGATCCGAGAAATCAAAGCTGCATATGGTGTCCGCTATCAACCGATCTTTGTCAACCAGAGGGATTTTATCCAGGTCGACCGGAGGCGGAACGAACGGATTTTCTTCCTCTTCAGCTGGCTTCATTTTAGACACCATCTCCGTAACTGTACCTACAACAAACAACGTTAGTGGGGTCTACAGGGGATGGAGGAAAACGACGGGGAAGCAGTGGGAAGACGATAGATACGTTCTCTGGTGCGGCGGATGGTTCTGGCGCGAGGGATGAATAACGAGTGAAAATTGTCGCAACGGTATAGTTATTCAAAACTGGGTCGGTCGGACGCGGGAAAACGGTCAGCATGACAACGGGCATATAATCCAGTTATTAATGGACAACGGGCCACTTGGGGTGATATGGCAGGTGATGGTGACCAAAGTATACGGACGACTGACGTGGAGGTTTGGGATTGGGGGTAAAGTCGCCAAAGGGGTTGTTCATGAGTGAAGGGTGTTATGGTGCTGACACTGAGAACTGACAGTAGTAATGGGATGGGACTTCGACCCGGGGGCAAGTGGGAATAGTGGGGGATGACGTCCAGGGGTGAGGGGATGTCAGGTAGCAGGCGGGGGATTTGACCTCTGGACCAATAGAAACGTGCCATGTGTAACAAGGGGCCCGCCGGAAAGAATATTCATTCCGGACCCCCCCCCTTCGATTAAAGACAGAACACCAAGGGGGGTCCGGAATGCGTTAGGAACCATCAATCTGCTCGCTTGCATGATGGTTGTCTAGATCTACGCGCTTCTTAATATCAATTCTGGACCCCCCCCCCTCCATTAAAAGAAGAACGAAGGGGGGGGGTCTGGAATCCAATGTGGACCGCCGATTTGAGCGTTGGATTAAGAGTCGTCCAGATCTGCGCCCAATTTATAACCGATTCCGGACCCCCCCCCCCCTCCGTTAAAGGCAGAACGGGTGGGGGGGTCCGAAATCCAATATGAGCCGTGGATTCGCGCGCCCCTTTCAGGACCGTCCAGATCTGTGCAAGCATTACCATCGATTATGGACCCCCCCCCCCTTTGGTTAAGAGCAGAACACTAAGGGGGGTCTGGAATCAAATGTGGGCCGTTGATATAACCATCGCGATCTGGACCATTGAAAAGTGAATGAGACATAGGTAGGGGGCGGAAAATGTCATATGTAGGAAAACTTAGGATAAGGCCATCCACATGGGTTTTCATTTGATTTTTCTCATATACACCACCAAGGGGGCATCAATTCAATTACACTTCGGCATTGGAGTCACAGGGTATCATCTTCATTGATTTGGCTTTGTTTTGGCACGGCAGGCAAAGCAATAAATCTACATCCTAACCTACTGTCACGAGGCAATTAACCCAGATTAAACAGTTGGGTTAAGATTTATTCTTTCTAGGGGCTATCTGATCAGGATTAGATGGTCTGATCAGATGTATTCACTAATCCTAACCTAGGGACTATCTGATCAGGATTAGATGGTCTGATCAGATGTATTCACTAACCTATCAACATTGAAAATTTAAAAGAACTTGGTCATGCTTGAAAGGTATGACCAAGTTGGTATTATTGCATGGGGCCTTTGTTTCAATTCTTTTTAGCCCTCTTTTCTTTTCTTTTTTCTTTATTTTTTCTTTTCACAAATTATTTGAAGAATGCAATATCATTTGTCAACCAAATCACCAGATACAGATAATATCCAAGTCATCATCTGATTCCCATAATTTATGGGGTGATAACAACTAGCGATTTATTTTCTTGGCTGAGACGGCAGTATCTCTGGATAGAAGACTTCCCGTATGTTGAGGTAGATTTCCGCTGGAGCATGGATTTGATTTTACCCACGGGGGAAGACTGGGATGTGTCAAGTAAGAGACTGAGCCATACCTTGTCTAGTTTTTTTTTTTTAACTTTTTCTAATGTATATGTATTTTTTTGGGTATATAGAAGAGTTTTTTAAAGATGTGTTGTTTTCAACATGCAGACAAGGGAGCAGTGCGCCTGGCCGATATACCGATACCAGGACGTCGTGGGGGTGCTCTGGTTGTAGCGGATCCGGGAGTACCAGTGATAGGTCTCCGGGAGGTTGAAAGAAACGTCCAAGGCCTCACGATGGGCATTCCTCCTCTATGAAGGGGAGAAGTGCCTTTACATCTGCAGAGGCACACTGTGGGAGTGTCATAGATTGTCAATTCTCTACTGAGACGTGTAGTGCGTGCAGTGATATGTTACTCGTAGCACAATGTAGTGCAGGGAGATTAGAGTCTCTCTGGTGATCATATTTTTGTATGCCTTGTCAGGCGATGTTGTATGGGTTTAAAGACCTGACATTTTGCTCTTCTACATACTTTTGATGTAATCAAAAAAAAAATCAGTCACGCCATATATATATATATATATACAGTTCTGAGTTTTTTTACAGTGCCAAATGATTTGTACATGATGATGTCTGTGATGTGTTTTAATTTACATGTGATGTACAATTTTGCTTTCCTTAAATCTTATATGTGGGTGAGATACCGATCCATGATGTAATTAGCTAACGAATCCGAAACACTATTAAGTTCTCTTGGAATGTGTCTATATTCAATGTAATCAAACATTCGTTCAAGATGGTGAACTTGTAGGTGGAGACGTAGAAGGATAGGACTACGGATAGCGTAGATACGGTTGAGTTGATAGACCACAAGTTGGGAGTTTAAGTAAACAATGATACGAGAGATACCTAGGGAGGAGGCTTGGGTCAACAGTTCGATGACAGCATGATATTCTGCCATATTGTTGGTTGTTGGTCCTAATAAGATACCTCATGAACTCATCACCTCATCAAATTGGTAAATAACCCATGTCGTCGAAGCAATGTTCCAGGTATGTCGACTAGCGCCATTCGCAAACCCGAAAAAGATAGGAAAGGAAGATGTCATCTGCGCATGAAAACACAAGCACAGTCATGAGTGGCAACGGTTAAGACTCGAGCACACGAAAGAAATAGACACACCAAACTAAAATACAATAATGTACAAAGTACACATGCTGGGTAATCTAAGCATAGTACTTTTTAAGGTAAAGCCTGTTTCAGGGCTCTCCTAGGGAAATCATCATGATCTACTAATTCGTAGGCACCTCTGTGTAGAACACGCTTCATGATGTAAGGACCGTGCCACAGAGATTCTAACTTTCCTGTCCCCAATTTATCGTCATCTTGCTCATAAACGAGGACTAAGTATCCTTCTGTAAAAGTACGAGGGTGGAAGGATTTCTCGTATTGACTCTTAATTCATTTCTGATGTGCCTCATTAACGAGAGCAACATCACGACGTGTTTCATCCAGTTTGGATAGATATAAGAATTGTTCTTCTTCAGCATAAGTATGGGGAAAGAGTTCTACTTTCAGTTTGAGTGATGGAATCTCACACTCGATTGGTAGAACGGCTTCAATGCCATAGACCAACTGGAAAGGAGTAAATCCAGTTGAGGTTTTCACAGAAGTGCGATAATCCGAGAGAGCGGAGAAAAGTTGTAGATGCCACGATGTCTTGTTTTCCCCTACCATGCATTGAATCATGGTTTTTAGGACTTTGTTGATGGCCTCAACTTGTCCATTGGCCTGAGGATAGTAAGGGGATGAGTTTTTATGGCGAAAACCCAATTTGACATGTAATTCCCTCATCATCTGGTTCTTGAAGTGTGCACCGTGATCAATGACAATGGCATGTGTTACACCAAAACGAGTTATGATGTGGTTAAAAAGGAATAGAGCTGCAGTGTGACCATCGTTCAGGAAGGTAGGCATAGCCTCAGCCCATTTGGTGAAGTAGTCGATGACGACGATTATATAACCATGCCCCCCGGCTGAGGTAGGCTTACACTGCATGAAATCGATACCCCACTTGGCGAAGGGGTCGATGGCGATAATGGGGTGCAGCGTAGTAGGGTGGGTGCAGGCCTTCTTATTAAATATTTGGCAGGGTGGGCATTTTTTGGCGGCCTCGATACAATCTTTGAAAATCGAGGGCCAAAACTAGTCGGCACGTAGGATTTTTTGGGCTCTAGCTAGTCCAGAAAGGTGACCGCCACAGGCGCCAAGGTGACAATCATTCAAAATGCGTTCATCCTCCTCGTGAACGAGACATCATCGAAGGATGGTGTCAATCCCACGGTGATACAAAGTGTCTCTAATGATAAGATAACGACGAGAGTGGTGATGAATACGTCGACGCTCTTACCGAGAAATGTTAGGCTGAAAACGTTGGGTTTGAAGGTAAAGGAGAATATCTTCGTACCAAGGATCAGAGGTGTTGATGAGGAAGAGAGATTCATCGGGGAGAGAATCTCTAGGTTCGATGTCTTCATCGGCACGAGGGAGAGAATAGATAATCTCTGCAAACACCAGGGATTTTTTGGCTTTGGCCTTCATAAATTCAAGATCGAATTCCTGGAGGATAACGATCCATTTATAATATTTGACCCCAAGTACTTGACGTTTCAAGACGTGGTACATGGGGTTGGATTCTGTGATCACCGTGTTGGAGTGTAATAAGATATAATGGCGGAATCTCTGGACAACGATGATGGCTGCCAGAGCCAGTTTCTCGACATGTGAATATCGGAGTTCGGGTCCAGATAGACTCTTGCTCATTTAATAAATCACATGTTCTTTACCATTGGGATCCTCCTGAACTAACACCATTTCAATAGTGGAAGTGGAGGCAACCACGTAAAGGATGTAATCCTGTTTATACTCCGGAGGATGTAACAAAGGTGCGTGGGTCAAAGCGTTCTTGAGAGCATCGAATGACCATTGGGAGGCATCATCCTAGATGAAAGGGGTGTTCTTTTGCAGTAACCGGATAAATCCTTTAGTGATCTCGGCATAGTTGCAAATGAAACAGTGAAGGAAGTTTGCTTTGCCTTGCAAACTTTGGAGTTGGGTTAAATTGGTAGGTGGGGGTAAGGCTAGAATGGCCTTAATCTTTAAGGGATCCACCCTGATCTCGTCTTTGGAGACAATGAAACCGAGGAGTCGACCGGATTCGACAGCAAAAATGCACTTATGTGGGTTCAAGCGAATACGGTAGAACCGACATCGAAGAAAAATCGCCCGTAAGTGATCAATGTGATCAGATCGATTGGATGAGTGGGTGGGTAAATCGTCGAGGTAAGGCTCTGCGATATGATTGATGTCATGGAAAGCGTACGACATGGCCCGCTGGAAAGTAGCACCAGCATTTTTAAGGCCAAACAGTAACTTTCGATAGGTGAAAGTCCCCCATGGGTAGATAAAGGTTGTCTTATGTTGATCAGCAGGTAAGATTTCAATCTGGTTATACCCAGAAAACACATCCATGAAAGAGAAGATTACACTCCCCGCGCAATTATCGATGATTTGATCGATGAAGGGCATAGGGTAGTTGTCCTTGGGACAAGCTTTGTTGAGATCCCGATAGTCAACACAAACACGGATGGCCCCTTGTTTTTTGGCAACCGAAACAAGGTTGGAGACCCATTCTGTCAAAGGGGCGGGATAGATAAAGCCAGATTTTAGAAGTTTCTCAACTTCTACCTTTATAGCTTCGATTTTCTTGGGATGAACCAGGTGAAGATTTTGTCGAACAGGTTTCGCGTCAGGGTAAGTCTTGATTTCATGCACGACGATTGAAGGGTCGATCCCTGGAATTTCCTTGTAGCTCCATGCGAAGACATCGTGGAATTATTTAAACAAAACGGTGTAAGAGGCCACTTCTTCGGGTGTGCAATTAGCACCAAGTTTAATGTTTTCCATGACACCTTCTTTGATCGAAATATCAATAACGATCGTAGTAGAGATGTTACCCATATTCCCCTCAGAAAGAGTATCTAGTGTGAGGATAGGAGATTGTGGAGCATCGGTAACATCGGGAGGGAAGACAAAGTGTATGTCTTGGTGAATTTCTTCCAAAGGCCTAAGAAAAGAGGATCGATGATGGTTATCATCCCAAGGTAGATCGTCAATATTAAGCATTTCCATAATAGATTCGTCAGAAGGGAAAATTTGGGAAACGTAATCGATGGTAGATGATAGGGAATCCAACCATGAGGGTATCGAGTAGGCATCTAGTGCCAATAAATGTGGTTTGTTTGGAGAGGGAGAAGCAGATTGAATAGCTACGTATGCGGCCTCGGCTGGGCTAAGTGGCATGGTGTCACCGAGCACATCGAATTCCATAGGACTAGGTACAATCCAAGGATCAGATGATTCCAAGGATTGATAAGGCATAGTTGAGATCATATTGATGATGGAAATATGATGCACGGTAGGTTGAAGTGGTGTAGGGAAAGTACCCATGAGGCTAGAATCTTTCAACAAGCCAACACCAACGCTTTCATACGTAACTGGATGGTCTCCCAAAAAAGGAATGTTGTTGGTGACAGGGGTGCGAGCATCGGGTGTACAGAAATCAAGTTGATCGATAGTGACAATTTTGCCTTGATGGGGGAATTGTACACATCAAAATATCGACAAGGCGACAATAGTAATAGCGTAGAACCAACTTCTTCCAAGTAGTAGGTTGTAATCGAGGGGGGCATCGACCACCTCGACATCAACGGTAATAGTTTTGCCGCCCAACTAAACAGCCAAGGATTTCAATAATCTGTGAGGATGAAAACCTCACCCATCGAAAGCGCATAACATCGTAGGGGATTTGTTAAGGCCAGTTGATTTTGAGCCTTTCCAACAAGATAAAGACATGACACAAGTAGAGGCTCCCTCATCCAAGATAGTTTGGTGGATTTGTTGATTGTGAACAACAACATCGATTTGGAAAGCTAGCTGGTGGGAGAGTCATGGTTGATGATCATCCAAATTAAATGTGAGGTTGTTTGATGACTCAGGATCAAAAGTGTCGATAGCATCTAAGAGCATTCTACGTTGGTTGGGACAGTGTTGTAGAACTTCAAAGGCGGACATAGCACACGGAGCTTGGGCCAAATCTTCTACAATGTTGTAGTTTTGGGCCGCCCGTGAATTAGGATTGAAGGTAGATTTCTGGATGGTGCTCTTAAGAAGGCGTAAGATGGATTCAAACGAAGGTTTCTCAATCTGAAGTGGCCCTAACAGAGGGCTAGCAGATGGAGGACTAATGGAAGATGGTAACGGGTTCGGTATGGAACCATTAGTAGTCTTCGACTTATCAGGTTTAACTGGCGTGTCATATGTTGTAGTGCAAGTGGTTAAATTAACCTCGTTGAACATGTAAATGTGGGCACTTGTCGAGGCCTCATCATGGGGTTGGTTGGAACTGCCCCCTGCAGTGGGGGTTTGAGTAACCAAAGATTGATGCTGTGCAAAAGGCTGAGTAAGCATAGTGGGTTGTGAATTTCCCTTGAAAATTTTGGCCACTTCATCGCGATGTGGACAGTCTCGAATGTAGTAATTGTCACCACAAATGAGACATGGGAATTTCAGTTTTCGTTGTGGTTGTTTTCCAGTAGCAGGAGTTTGCGGTTGATTTTTTGGTTGTTCGTTGTTATTGTTTTTCTTTGGTTTATTTCTCACTTTCTTCTTTCCCCCAAGTTGTTGTGAAGGGGTCGATTGGACCGCATTCACCTCAGAGACCTGAGTTTGAGGGGGGGTAGAAGAGGGTGCAGTTGGGCTGGGAGCAGTCGTCAAAGCAGGCCACTGAGTCATTCCAGTTGACTGGGAAGTAGATTGGGTTTTGATGGATCCAATAACTCCATCCGCGTGGGAAGCAGACGATGGTTTGGATGGATCATTAGTGGCACAGGTAGCATTCAGTATCAACTCGTATAGAGTACCAGATTGTGAATAGACCAAGTCTAAGTATTGAGCTCGGGAAATAGCTTCTTCCTCGGTGACTACGCCACCCATGGAAACATCACGAGCGATCTAGGGTAACAATGATTTAGTGAACCATTCCGCTAATAGTTGGTCAGGAATGACCACTTTGATTAGCCTTCATCGTCGTCTCCACTCTGAATATGATCGGAGATGTGTACGGAAGTTGTCTGACAAAGGGAGGTTCATAGTTCAGTACCCGTCTCGTATCGAATGGGTAGTTGGAAGTGTGTGAGGAAGGACATGGCGAGAGAGTTGAAATCATGAAAAGATGTGCGTGGTAGTTCAATATACCATTTCACCATGGAACCCGTAAGCATTCGTTGGAAAAGACACAAATGTATAGAATAGTACATGAGGGAGTTGGATGAACACCACAAATGGAAAGTCATCACGTGGTTGTTTGGATCTTCTCCGAACTTTCCGTCGAATTTTGGGATATCATAAGGAAGTTTAGCTGGAATAGCTGGCCAAATCAGAGAATGATAAATAGGATCATTCGTTAACCGAGACAAGTCTGGAAGGTCCAGAGTATCTAGAAAAGGTAGTTGCCAGTTAACCTGTGGGTAATGTTGGTGTGGCATGGGGACACCAGTAGGGCCAATCACTGGGTTATGCGGATAATTGTAACTAGTGGGCCCTCTTGTATGAGGTTGGTGTTGACCAGGGTGCATAGGATTTGAGGTGTTTTGAGAAGTATGTGTGAGCGGAGGATAACCGGATGGGTTTTGAGGGTTATACATTGGATTTGGAGTTTGTCCATAAGGAGGTTGTTGCGAAGCTTGAGAGTTGTGTCCTGCCGAGAACTGTGGATTTCCTGGAAAAGGGATATTCCACAGATTAGGTGTGGCAGACACATTTTATCCATATGGTTGATGGTAGGCTCTGGATTGAGGTTTCCCCCCAGCATGAGGGTGCCCCCCAAATGGAACTTGTCCTCTGGTGGGAGGATTCCCCCCAGTTTGAGGTAGAGTTCCCAGAATTTGAGAACCACACATAAATGACTGACCGGTACCACCAAATGGGTTGAGACCACCAAGACCAATCCCTCCGAGTTGTTGGATAGGTATGGAACTTCCCGGCATAGCTTGAGTAGTAGTGGCAGTGGAAAAATGCAGTGCTTTGTACCCAAAAGGGAGTGATGATGTAGGTCTTGGTGTTACGGGTGTGCCAATAGCATTTTGGCTAACGATAATTGGATTTGACTCTCCCTAACTCAGGATGCTAATATTTTTTTTGGAAACTTTGGAGAGTTATGCTCACAGCCTAATCCAAAGTACTAAGCCTAGTCTACTGTTGGTGGAGGATCTTAGAAAAGAAAATGTTCCAAGTAATTTTTAATTAGCATTCATTTTATAGTTGTTCTTTACTCAAAAGGGGTGCATGGAAGTGAAACGGATGGAATTATGACTTAGTCCCAAAAATGCATCAAATATGATAAGTAGTCATTTATTTTCGATGAACATCTATCTAAGGGAGAGAGAGAGTTCTTTTCACTAACAAGCACTAATAGGGAATGTCCTCAAACAAATTGTCTTCAATCAAATCCGATGTGGTGCTAAAACTTTTGAGATACCTTCTAATGTGCAAAATCAATCATGAAGATGCTTCTTTATTGTTTGTTTATGAATAATGATTAATTCAAAACAATGCTCGTCTTGCTAATTATCTTTTTGGATCAATGAAAATCAGACCAACATAAGCAAGAATCGTACAAACAATACACCCTCTCATTGTGATCAAAACAAGAAGCAAAAGAAAAGAAACAATCAAAGAAAAATCAAGAACTTCACACCAAAAGAAATGTCGAAGAACAATTATCTTAACTAAAACCAAATGAAGAGATCTATAGGCCTTTGATGACCTTCACCAAAGTTTTTCGCTCAGTCGAAAAGAGAGAAAGACAATGCATGGGTTTCAAGCTCCAAATGGCAAAAAAACTCAACAACAATAGTGAAGAAGGCTACAAAATCCAAATAGCAAGATGTTTGTCCTTCAAAAAGATAGATTTCAAAGTTGAAAAGGAAGAAACATTGACTCACAAGGTGGCTCAGCAAGAGCAACACAGAGGTAAAACCCTGAAAAAGCAATTCCGGAAGGCTTTATGGCCAAAAGAGGGTTGGCGCTCTGTTGTCAAGGGAAAGGATCACTATAGCGCTCTGTGTAAGGCAATCAGGGAGTGTTGGCACTCTGTTAACACAGGGACAGGGGCGCCAGGTTCAAAAAGCTCCAAAAAATGTCAAAAATCCAAAAATTGGAGTTCAGTCTCGACAATCAAGCTAAGTGTGATGGGGTAGGGAGTCAATCAGCTCATGAAACCAATCCAAAAGGAGGTGAACTAGGTCAAAAACAATCAAGGGGTAAAACAAGGTCTATGAGGAGAAATCAAAACAAAAAATTTTGATTTGAGGACTCCCCAATGGAGTCGCCAGTTTCTGTTGTAGGAAAATCTCCCTGCGGACAGGTAGATTGCCTTAGAGAGCTAGACCCTAACTTTAAGACAGAAAGTTCTTAACGTGGAAACTGACTTCCTTTCAAATCTAAACAAACTAATACATGAGAAGGATGGAGAATAGCAGTACCTCTTTATCGACGTTTGTCCCTGCACGCTCCAAGTCGAGCTCCAAACTCTCGCTCCTCGCTAAGCCTTGTAGACAAACAAAGTATGACCACTTCCTACTCTATCGATATTAGCTTGAAAACAAATCTATCTACCAACGATAAATTCATGTAAAATCAGACACAAACTAGAAAGAAACAGGCCAAGCATGTCATATTAATGAGAATAATGACAACAGTACTTACAATCGTAGATGCGAATGCGACAGCTTCGTCAAGTCCCCTTCATCTAACCCTTTCTCGAAAGATCCATGACCTGGATGGTAGCAGCTTCACTAATCACTCTCCTTTGGTTGACTGTGTGTTTCCTATGAGATCATAGGTTTCATGCTAGCAATTCTTCCCCCCTTCTCACCATCATGGAGCCTGCTTATATAATTAAGAGAGGCTTAACCTATTGAGTTATCTTTAGAACAAGTTGAGGAATCCCCTCCTTGGATCAAGTATCTCCTGATGGAACCAAGAATTTGAATGCAACTGCCTTCTAACCTTGAAATATCCTCCCCTTATTCTCTGCAACGGGCCAACTACTGCCTCAGATTAGACAGTGCTCCCTCAAAAGGGGCATCAGGGTGCTATAGCTCTCCCTAGGAAGCTTGAGGGGAGCACCAACACTTCAAGGATGGATAGCTCTCCTTCAGAGGGGCATACAAGCGTTATAATTCTCCCTGAGACCTTATAGGGGAGCGCCAGTGCTCCTAAGGCTAATGTAGGGGAGTGCTCACCTTCAAAACCTTTGTTTAAGAGCTCCTTTCAGGTGATAAGAGTTCCTTGACTTCAGTTAATCATTCTTCTTCCTCCAAATCAAGTGTCTGAGCTATTCTAGATGTCTTCTTGGTGTCGTCATCATGGAAGTACGCTTTGTTTGACATTTGCGACACTTGTGAATGACATGCGACACTTGCGATAGTCGAGATGATCATGCGGCACTTGCGATAGTTGAGAGGATCATGCGACACTTGTGACACTTATTTAAGTGAGCAATATTGAGGTGTAACAATCTTGAACTTAGCTACCATGTTTTTTTTTCACTCTGTAATTAGCCTATATGCACCTATCATAAACAAGTCATCTACATACAACACCAAAATGACCAGATCAGTCTGAACAAATATATAATATAAGTTAGGATCTGCTTCACTTTTGGTGAGGGACGTACTCTAAAGCTATCCATTGACCCTAGACTACCATGCTCTCGGTTCTTGCTTGATTCCATACAATGATTTCTTAATCCTATACACATGGGACTCCTTCCCACCTACCTCATATCCATGAGGTTTCTCTATGTACACTTCCTCCTCAATGATATCACTAAGAAAAGATGTCTTCACATCCATATGGTGTATCCTCCATCCCATAAATGAATCCAAGGACATAAATACTCTAATGGAAGTGTAATTACTCCTTCAAATCTTATTGTACAGACTGTTGCATGGGGATATGAACAACTAAAAACCGGTTGCATGTTCTCTCTCACTCTCTATCACTCAACCTACTAAACTACTTAATTGTTCAAGTGTCTTTGAACTCTCTATCTTGACCTGTCTTTATAGTTTTAGCTAAGACCAAAACCCTAATCTATTTTTTAGATTACTCCTAGTCTAAGTCATGCATGCATAAAATACACTTTTTAGACTCAATTGCTAATAATAAGAGTTTCACTTTTTAACTAAAGTGAGTTATAAATAAAATTACTTTCCAAAAATTAATTTTTCAAAAATATTTCGAACTAATTCCTCTCCAAACTATAATTCTTAATACTCCCTCTTAGCGAAGAAGGAATTTTTTTGAATGCCTCAAACTTCCCTTTTTCCAAGGGCTTGGTTAGAATATCAGCTGCCTATTGATCCATGGGAATATACTGGAGCTTCACTGTTCCCTTATGAACCCTATATCGTATGAAGTGATATATGGTCTCTATATGCTTAGACCCATCATAAAACACTTGATTCTCAAAGAGTTTGATACAACTCTAATTATCACAATAAATGGTTGTGGGATCCAACTCAAGATCAAACAATCCTATAAGTAACTTTCAATTCTAGATGGCCTCACAACTAGATATACTTGATACCATGTATTTTTTGTCTATTGAGCTAAGTGCCATGGAAGTATTCTTCCTACTAAACCACGATATCATAGTTGATCCCAAGCTAAAGCAACACCTTGAGGTGCTTTTCCTATCTTCTTCACTACCTTCCCAATCTAAGTCTATATACTCTTGCAACTTCACTTTACCATCTCCAATATATCTCAGACCATACTCCATTATTCCCCTCAAATACATTGGCACATGTTTTGTTGTTACCCAATGCTCCTGCCTTTCTCCACCATGAACTGAATCAAGGTGTTCACTGTAAAATATATATCTATCATGGTGTTGACCAAATACATCAAATAAACTATCAATTGCATGTGCAACATGGGATCTACCAACTCTGAATTTGAATTTTTCACCTTCTTTAGATTATTGATCATGGGTGTGGACATAGGTTTGCATTCCTCCATCCGAAACCTTTTCAGGATATGAACTACATACCCTGCCCAAGGAAAATCTCCCCTAGTCTTTGTCAAACCTCCAATCCCAAGAAGTAATGCATCATGCTGATGCCCTTCATATCGAACTCAACTACCATGTCTAATTTTCACTTTTTAATGAGATTCTATGCACCTGTCAGAAACAAGGCATCTACATACAACACAAAAATGAGCATATCAATCTAGATATATATATATATATATATATATATATATATATATATATATATAATACAAGTTAGGATCTACTCCACTTTTGGTGAATCTCATACTCTGTAGATATCCATTGATCCTGAAATACCATGCTCTGTGTTCCTGCTTGAGTCCATACAAGGATTTCTTAATCTTGCACACATAGGACTCCTTCCCACTTACCTCAAAGACTTGAGGATTCTCTATGTACAATTCTTCTTCAATGATCCCATTAAGGCAAGTTGTCTTCACATCCATATGATACATCCTCTATCCCATAAATCAAGCCAAGGACATAACTACTCTAATGGAAGTGTACCTAGCGACTGAATCAAATTTATCCTCATAGTCTACTCCCTCTCTCTAGGAGAACTCTCTCACCACAAACCTCACTTTGAACTTCTCAAACCATAGTATTAATAAAAAAATAGATGGAAATCAAATAGTGGAAGCATAAAAATTAATTTCACACATACACCGGTAATTACTCCTTCAAATATATTTTTCATTCCTTTGAAAATATTGCAAGGAAACCTCCACAAGTTTCCCAAAAACAGCACGGCACAGATACCAAAAAACACATCAAACTAAGTAAAACAACCTGGTAAGAAGTATGACCTATTGTACATCTATACAACCTATACATACATTGGTGTGGTATTGTCCATATGACTATATGGATCCATATTGTAATGTTTGTATTCCTATACAAACTTATGTACATTGTACATAACTTTTATGTATGTTATACAAACTATTGCGCAGGACTGTGTGTTGCTGGAAACTAGTTGTTTGCTCTCTATCCCTCTATGTCCTTCAACTTTCTCAAGTGTCCAAGTGTCTATGAACTCTCTATCTTGACCCATCTTTATAGTTTTATCTTTGACCAAAACCCTCATCTATTTTTGAGATTACTCCTAGTCTAAGTTATGCATGCATGAAATACACTTCTTAGACTGATCAACTTCTAAAAGTAATACTTTCACTTTTTAACTAAAGTAAATTACAAAATAGAATTACTTTTTCAAAACAAAATTGCTTTTCAAAAATCATTTTTTTCTAAAATATCCCAAACTAATTCCTATCTGAGCCATGGACCTTCCATCAGACGAGTGGTACTCTAGAACTTATAGTCCACATAAGAAACCTAATGCCCTAGGGTTGTTTCTTCCTAAGAATTGTATATTTGAGTTTGGTTGCTTGGCACGTGACCCAACCTATAGTTTTCCAACAGCATGAAACATGTCACCAGACAGTTCCCTAAATTGTCCTTTGAAGCTTATGCAATGGACACCCCAACTCCCAAGGGATAATATTTAGTGATCCTACTATCATGGATAAACACCTTTGTTGAGGTCGGTGGTCCAACTGTATGCACTACCCCCTATATCAATTGTATTTGTTCGCATATTCCCCACTACCAATAAGCCTATCACAGACAGAAAGAAGACAACGATCATGCATGATGGAGCCATCACCCTGGGCCAAGCCTTGACAGGCGCCGAGGTGATTTTGCCAAGTCTTGGAGGTGGGCCTAGGTCGGTATAATTCTTGGGGTTCTTGACAGTATGCTAAAATACATCTATTCTTCGCCAATTGAGATGGAGATTGACGAGAGAGAGGTTGAGATTCATAAATAATGACGACCAAATTCACCACTAACCTCCAGGGATGATCACCTCATTCCAAGACCTGTGTCAAGATGAAAAAATAGCCCAGATCAGTCATTTTCACTTACTCAAGCACTACATGGATGACCCACTCTATCCAATTCAGACTTCTATCAACTCAATCTGGAAGCCTATTGACACAACAACGTTGTTGGCTCGAGGACGAGCCAACTAATAGTGTTGGGGGCATGTTGGCACCCAAGATTTGGAACAAGTTGTGTGTAAATAAAAATTGTGCATGTGCCTAGGAATATACATTGCATGGAGCCAAGAAGGATCAATATCTATGCCAACCAAAGGAATATTTCACGCACCAAACCAATTTTGTACTACGAGCAAGGAATCAAGATGGGACTGCATGCAGACCATATCTAAGAGTATCTTCACAAATCTTTGCAATTGATTTTTATAACAACTAGAATGATCATGCATAGGGGTGTGGATGAGCTGGCCAATCACTTAGGATTTCCATTCTCCAGGAAATATAGGGGGGATGCATGTGGACACATAAAGCATGTCGAACTTTTGTTCACTCAAGAGAGTGGAGTAGAGTAGTAGAGACTAGTTGAGTAAGGTAGAGAAGGGTGTGAGTCAGAAAAAGAGTGAGAGAGCTCTAGTTCAATTTTTGTAATAGTTTTTCAAGAGTCTGTAATAGAGCTATAAGCCGTGTATGAATAAAAGGGAGAGAGACTAGAGCACATGGCACATCTTTGTTTTATGACTCTATATCTAAATGAATCTGAAGAAAATGAGTGAAATATGAAGTTCTTCCTCTATGTGTTCTTATGTGTTATGGTTTGAATATATGTTTGTTTACTTTCTTATGTATGGTAATGTGTCACTCTGTTATGAGTGAATGACTAGGTTTACTCCTAACAGGTTTCCTGTATGTGTTGTCCCTATTAAGGTTTAAGCTATTATTAGGTTTCTTTTCAATTCACAAGATAACCATAGCATAGATAGGATCACTGAGAAATACACAATCACAGGAGACACATCATTTATCCTGGGAAACCCTCATGGGGGAGAAAACCCAGAAAAATCTTCCTTAATATAGATAGCCAATACAATGCAAAGAGAATAAGCCAAACAATACAGAAAGTCCTCTCCCAAGCATGTGCCTCTCTCTCTCTTCTTTCTTCTCCAATTGCAGCTCCAAACTTGCTCTCTAATGAACTAGTGAGTGTGTGTACAAATGAGGCGCTAGCCTCTCTTATTTATACAATCTGGCAAGCATTGAACTAGGGTGTCTTTTCACTGGCAGGACTGACTTCTCATTCTGGGTGGTTATAACCACTTTAATATATTCTAGGTGGTTATAACCACTTTAATATATTCTGGGGCCGAATTTTCATTTAGCCCATTACAATTAGGGTTTGACCAATCCGCAAAAGGGGATTTGGTCATTTACAATACCCGACATGGTCAATCCACAAAAGGGGATTGATCTAATGAATAATACATCAATAATAATTAGAATACTCTTTGCAGTTACATTATTTCAACGCTCCCCCTTAACAAAAAGGGTATTCTACAACAACATCAGGCGAGAGAGAGAGAGGGAAACATCATCAACAACATCTTGGAACACTAACTGGCATATCTATAAATCATCAGAAGTTTTTCTCATCATCATTCACAGCATGGAGATGGAGTAGCATCATCATTCCTCTTTAGCATGAGGCTAAAGTAACATCATCATCATCTTTAGCATGCAGCTAAAGTAATATCATCAACATCTTTAGCATGAGGCTAAAGTAACATCATCATCTTCAGCATTGAAGCTGAAATAACATCATCATCATCATCTTCTTCTTCAACAAGAAGCTAAAGTGGCATCATCAACATCACCTTTAGCAAGAAGCTAAAGTGGCATCATCAACGTCATATTTAGCAAGAAGCTAAAGTGGCATCATCAACATCGTCTTTAGCAAGAAGATAAAGTGGAAACATCAACATTTGCATCAACATGGATTAGTATAACACTAATACATCATCATAATCAATAACAACAACAACACAACACAAAGGTTGGAGCATCATCAACATTAGCACTGATTGAGAGTCTTCATCATGAGGTTGGCACCATAGCACAAAGCTGACAACACATCATCATAGCACGAGGTTGGCACATAATCACAGCACGAGGCTGGAATCACAACACTTAAGCTGGCACATCATATTAGCATGAGGCTAGCACATCATCACAACAATTAAGATGGCACATCATCACAACAATTAAGTTGGCACATCATCACAGCAATTAAGCCAGCACATCATCACAACAATTAAGCTGGCACATCATCACAGCAATTAAGATGACACATCATCACAGCAATTAAGCTGGCACATCAACATTTTGTGGTACTCTGACAGTCCCTAAGGATCTACCCAGGAATCATAAGATTCCCTAGGATATAAAATCCTAACAGAGTTACCACGTGTTACTCTGACAGACCGTCCTTACCAGACCTTCGATATCTTCCCATGAATCATAAGATTCCCTGGGATTATAAAACTCCTAACGGATCTACCACTGCTGATCAGGATACCATAGTATCATCAGCACTACTCCCCCCTTCGAGGAAGGTCCTTTTGGACTATACCAATCTTGTCTTGGAATTATTTAAACTTTACACGAGACAGAGGCTTGGTATGCAACCTACTCATGTGAGCCAACATATTGGAGTTTTATAGCTCCTCTCTACATCATATCATGGGTGAAGTGATATTATATCTCTATGTGCTTCGACTCATCATGGAACACATGGTTCTCCATCATTTTATACAAATTTTTTATCACATAGAATCACAGTGGTTTCCATCTCCAGATCAAATAGATCGGTCACCAACATCTTAAGCCATATGGCTTCACAATTGGCGGAACATGCAACAATGTATTCTGCTTATGTTGTGCTCAGAGCAATGTTGAATTGCTTCCTACTCTGCCATGAGATCATGGTTGACCTCAGACTGAAACAACATCTTGAAGTACTCTTTCTATCAGAGGCACTTCCAACTCAATATGAATTGGTGTAACCACTCAGTCTGAAGTCATGATCTCTAGTATAATAGAGACCAAAGTCCAATGTACCCTTAAGGTATCTCATCATATGTTTTGCATAAATAATGTGAACATGTCTGGGTTCTACCAGATACTGACTCAAGGAAAAACATATATCTAGCCTGGTATTCGTTAGATACATCACTGAACCAATAATTTGTCTGTACAGAATAACATCAACCAATTTTGACAAGGTAACTACCAGGGGATTCAACTTCGTTTTCATGGGTGTGTACATGGATTTACATTTCAACATGTCAAACCTTTTCATTCTAACTACATACTTCCCTTGGTTAAGGAAGATTTTCTCTATGCTCTGCCAAACTTCAAGACCTAAGAGATAATGCATTTAGGTCTTCCATCAAACTATGTAGCGAGCTTCTTCTGCAATCTGTGATGGGATTTTCTTCATCTTGCTAAGAATACATCATCTTCATATAGTAGTAACATCATTGGCTCATCATTCATAACCTTGAGATAAAGGTTAGAATCAACTTTACTCTTGGTAAAGCCCAAGCTCGTTAGGAAACTGTCAATTCTGACATACCAAGCTCTAGGATCTTGCTTCAACACATACAGAGTTTCCTTCAACTGGCAGACATGAGTCTTTCTATATTCAATCTTCAAATCAAATTTTCTCATTACATTGTACCAATCTGGTACACTTGCTCAGTTGCAACTCAATATGCACAATCACGTGCTAGCTCTATGTGCTCTCTGCAAAGTACTATATGTCTCACTGATTGAGATTATGTCCTCTTTTTTTGCAATTTTTCCTTCTAGAACTGGTACTTTGTACCTGCACCTGCTCTAAAGCTGAGAATGGTTGCTCCATTCTCACTATGACTACTGAAGTATGGGAGTAACTCCTCTACTCCATCCTGGAAACAACTTCATCTGAAATTGAGAGTGGCTCAATAACTGATATTGAAGGTAGTTCTTCTTCTTTCATGGAGGTAACTCTATATTTCAGTGTAGTCATGTCTCCATGACCCAACTAATGTACTGCACCAACTACCACTCAATTTTTAAATATGGGGATTTCTCCCCCTTCATCTCATACTATATATGAATCATGGTTGTTCTGGTTGTCTTCATAAATACTGGAATTATTTCTTCAATAAGTGTCTCGTCATAGTATTCTCCCTCTTGCTAGGAGAATTCTCTAGACACACATCAGGCTTTGAATATTTGCAACATGCTTGATCAGTATAGATCAATCTCGGAAGTCAATATTGACTTCTCTTCTATTCTCATGGAAGAATCCATATCCTAGTCTTTCTGACTGGCTTCCTTCTCTGTTACTGAACCAAGAGAATATTCCCAAGAGATTTCATATCTTCCATGAGTCTCTGAAGTTACGATCTAGTCTTCTCACAACATCTGTCTCCTAGTCCTGTAAGTTGTCTCTTCATCTAATCCTTTCTGAGATTAGGCTTACTCTCAATTTCTTCTGAGTCTACAAGGACTTCATTATCTCTTACAGGGTATACTTGGTGTTGAATACCAAGTCTAAATATGAAAGACAGAGTCAGGCTTCAAATGATATTTGCTTCCCATTCTAATGTTTGGTCATCTTTGGAGCCTTCTGCTCCTTTCAATAAATCTTCATATGAGATACTATGAATCTCAAGAGATAGCTTCTTCTTCATCTTCTTTGGTACATGAGTGTATATGGTCATGTACATACTCTGTTTTATGTCTCATATAATATGTTTCCTTCATCAACCTTCACTATAGCTTCCTCAGGGTTATCATCTGTGACCTAAAACAAGGTCAACAAGAAAGAATAATACTCTTTTGATAATAGTATATAAAACAATAGCACGAATAATCATCATAGTAGCTCCTTTAGAGATATCACTTCTTACATGTCTAAAGTAAAGATCAAAAGTAGGAAATACAATACGAAATGAGGTCAACACTCTTATAGTGTTGTGATCAAACATTCCTCCATGGAAACCTGGAACTAACACAAGAGATTTCTCCTAGAGGATATGTTAGATTGTATCAGGCAAATGATTACATTAAGCATTTATATCAATATGCTCACATGCTACCAAGTATAATACTTTTCAAGGACTACTATCTCAACTATAGTGTTTACTTGTAAAGGGGTAGTCAACAACTTGTCATGTGAAACTTTTAATCTTATCAACTTAATTAATCAAACCTAGAACCTGGAGCCTTGTCCTCAAGAATGAGTGTGCTACTTTTCCTCCAAGTCTCCTTCACTCAAGATGACGAGTGCTTTCCTCAACCTGTCTTATGTACTAAGACAACATGCTATCTTGATAGAAGGTTGAGTTAAAGGATAAACTCTATGATCCCAACTTTAATCCATCTAATACCTTGACTTTAATTTTGATCAAAGGTTAGTATGATGGTCATAGCTTAAACATGCAATCTAGATCAAAATAATGTCATAACAAATAGATGCATATCAGAATAATCACACCTGGGTTGCATAATTCCTTTGAATGTGTTGGATCTTGAGATCCTTCTAGATCTATGGCAAGAGATCCCTTCTCCCGCAAATACCCTTTAAAGCTTAACAATTTAAACATATGTGAGTACATACCTCTGATAGCATTTGAAGGTAGTGGCACCATCTGGTAGCAGCGGAAATGATCACCAACTCTTAAAAACTTCAAGGGTGACTACAACTGATACTACGGATGACACTTCAACTAGTACTACAACTGCAATTGATACTGCAACTGGTTCTGAGACTGCAACTGCAACCTAAAGTTTTATGAGGAAACCCTAATTTTTCAAACTTCAAATTTTGAAATTATGATCCAGGGGATAGATGCATTGAGTTGAGGCAACTAAGTTGGTGCAGTTAGATTCTGAAAATCCAAATTTTACCCCCTCAAACTTGACCAGTAGATTTCTGGACTGGTGCTTCTAGTTTTCTGGTACTTACGGTTTTCTGGTACTTTTGGTATTTATGGTACCTCTGGTTTTCTGGTACCAGTGAAAACTAGGGTTTCACTTTCCGGGAGATCTACCCACTGAAAAGGTGCGTTGAAGGTGCCAAAGCATTCCTTGGGTTAGGGCGCACTTTTCTAGATGGTTTTGAGGCTAAAAATCTTCTTCAATAAAAAGATCTAATTTTCATGTACGGAAACAATGACGTTTTTCTTCTTCTTGTGAAAGATGCTCTCTTCATCTTAGCTCTGATACCATGTTAAGGTTTAATATATTATGAGGTTTCTTTTCAATTCACTAGCTAACCATAGCATATATAGGATCACTAATAAATACACAATCACAAGAGACACATCATTTATCCTGGGAAACCCTCATGGGGGAGAAAACCCAGCAAAAACTTCCTTAATATAGATAGCCAATACAATGCCAAGAGAATAAACCAAACAATACAGAAAGTCCTCTCCCAAGAATGTGCCTCTCTCTCTCTTCCTTCTTCACCAACTGCAGCTCCAAACTTGCGCTCTAATGAACAAATGAGTGTGTGTACAAATGAGGCGCTAGCCTCTCTTATTTATACAATCTGGCAGGTGTTGAACTAGGGTGTCTTTTCACTGGCAGGGTCGACTTCTCATTCTTGATGGTTATAACCACTTTAATATATTTTGGGTGGTTATAACCACTTTAATATATTCTGGGGCCGACTTTTCATTTAGCCCATTACAATTAGGGTTTGAAAAATACGCAAAAGGGGATTTGGTTATTTACAATACCTGACATGATCAATCCACAAAAGGGGATTGATCTAATGAATAATACATCAATAATAATTAGAATACTCTTTGCATTTACATTATTTCAACAGTCCCTTCACATCAGACAAAAGACTAATAGTCTCTCTAATTCTCATAGCATCTCGGGTGAGACCTTCTTCAATCCTCGACTGAATATTAAATATGTCAGTTGCTTTGGGTTTTGTTGGTAAAGCTTGATGAACCTTGGGTCTTTAACCCCCCAGTGAGTAGATTGCAGGCAACAGTTGAATCACTCGAGAAATATAAAGTAATACTCTATACATAACTTCTATCGAATCCAAGTTTCCCTTTTTAAGTATAGAGCAATGTGAACTTCATGAATGATTGAATTAAGATTATTTAGTTTGTTGTAGCCAACCTGACACTGTGTTTTATAGAGGTAGGGCCCACTCCAATAAAACATATGTTGTATTTATTTACGTGATGTAGATAGTAATTTTCTTTCTGTATTTATATGCATTTTGAATTTCACAATGAGATTGATATTCATTAATTATTAGATTGTATTTTGATTTTTGAGAATGTCGTAGCTTAGTTTCAAAATTTATAAACATCTTCATTTCAGAATTTGGTTTAGGGAGTATGAGTTGATCTCAATATGTTTTAATAAATGTATGAATGACTTTCCAACTATTAACTTTATAGAATAGTTTGCAAATAGATTTACTTGCTACAGCTTCATGATATGTAAACTAGTGGCACAGAAGAAATTGTAGCCTGCAAAAACAATGTAAGGCATAGCATAAGAATTTCAAAACTCCAAGTCGATAAATTAATGCACAATCTATTTAGCTACTATTGTTATAAATTAGTAAGGTAATTGAAAAGACTATTGGTGTTTTTATTGTTGTAAATTAGAAAAAGTGTCTTTTGGAATGTTAGGTTCTAAACACTATGAATACCTACTTTTCAATGGATTAAAATTTGTTGAAGGAATAGCCTTTCCAAGTAGAAATAAATTGTACAATAACAACATCAACTATGGATGTGTTATTGTAAATGTGTAAATGTTACTAAAGTTTTTAATGGAGATATTCATTTGTCGCATCCGCTAGGATGTGCAGATACATTGTTAGAGGCAAAAGATGTTTTTTATTGAATGGGATGCATCACATATTTTTAACCACGTTGACTTCTCTCTACAACATGTTGAGGTGAAGGAGATAACTAGTGTCGATTCTAATAGTAGAGATAAAAATATAATAAATAAATCTAGGTTTTATTTCCTTCTTAGAAAAGACATCAAATTCTTCCACGGATGTTTAGATCATAGAAATTGCATTGTCATAGGTATTTTGACAAATGTGGATGAAAATGATTCTATTGAAGGGAAGATTTTGGAATATTTCTCATTTGGTGTGTTAGTGAAGGAACTAGTGTTGCCTTGTGACATTTTCTCATCTAAGTTACAACTTGGTAGCCTTCTATATTTCCCAATAAAATAAATGGTGGATTTCAACATAGGTTCAATATTAAATGTTGAAATCATTAAACAATTTGAAGGTTCAAAAACATGAATGAACCAAAATCACAACATCAAGTTCATGGGAGAAAAGAATCTAGTCCATCAATGTTCTTCACAACCAAATTATATTTCCAAGGGATTAATTTCAAATGTTTTGGAAAGAGAGGTGGTGCACTTTGTACTACTAGAGGGTAATGAATTTGAAGTTCTAATCTAGAAAGACTTCATCCATTATGAGAAACGTTGCTTATAAAAAGGTTCTTTTTGAAGATGGCCTATAAACTAGTTGCTTGACCTTAGTGGCCCTTTAAATGTGATATTAAAAAAATGCAAAGGAACCTAGTGTCAACTTTCGGGAAGTATTTAAAGCATGTCCTCTACAAACGGTCTATCCACCTATGAATAATGTAGATTGTGTCAATGTAAAATTTGTGACAATAAATCCATACAATATGGTAAAATGCCAAATTAAGAGTGCATATTCTAAAAGGAAGTTGAGTACAATATCTATAGAAACATTTGATAATATTCCATTCTATGTAAACATGGGAACTACATTTTATTGTGAATTTTTTTGTATTGCTAAAATTTCATTTCCGTCAATGGTTAAGAATAATTAGAAGGTGCATCTCAAATTTATCATTCTCGTCAAGGAGGAACTTGGGGAAGGGTAAGTCAACCCTTCCAATAGCATAGTATATTCATCGACAGGGAACTTGGGGAAAGGTCGGTCAACCCTTCCTCAAGCATTGTATTCTCAATGAGGGGGAGTATGGGGAAGAGACAATTGAACCTTTCCCAAGCATAGTATTCTAGTTGAGGGTGTCCAACTAAACAAATGGCCAATCCTTCCTCAAGTATAGTATTATGGTTGAGGGGAACCTAAGGAAGGGCCATCCAACCCTTTCTCTATCATAGTATTCTCATCGAGCGGGGTCATAGGTAAGGGTTGGCCAACCCTTTTCTCAATATCTAGGTTGATCACTCATATTTCTATAATACTCAAGTATTCATAAATAATCTTTGTCTTTCCTTTCAAGTGTCCATGTAGAAGTATTTCTTTCTTAGTATCCTTGTACTCATCATCATCAAGAAGTGTGGTTCTCCTACACCTTTGTTCATCATCATAATATTTTGTTTGCATGTGGCCTAGGTCTCATCCATCATGTGTGAATATTTAATCTTGTGATGTTCATTATGAGCGGTGAGTGTTGTTAGAAATTGGTTATCTCATGTCCCCATCTCCCATCTAGAGGATAAAATTATTTTCATTGTTACTTGTATAAATTTGTATATATTTATTCAATTTAATGCTAAAATGTTATGAAAGTCTTTTGTAAACTTTGTGCAACAGTATTTAGGAGCACATTAAGTTAGAGAGTTTATATTAACTTATGATATTTATATTGGTTTATGTCCTTTCATGTTTATATATTACATTGATTATATTCTTATTGTAGAATACAGTTTATCTATATTGACACTAATTAATTTACGTATAACTTAGTTGAATTGTATTAATTTTTGGTTGTATATTTGTCATTGTAGATTACCAAAAGTGTATTTTGGAATGTTAGGTTCTAAACACAGTGTGGACTTTCTTTTCAATGGATTAAAATTTGTCGAACCTTCCTAAGTAGAAAGCAATTGCACAATAGCGACATCAAGTATAGATGTGTCATTGTAAATGTTACTAAGGTTTTTAATGGAGATATTCAATTTCCACATGCATCAAGAGGTGTATCATAAGCTAAAGGTGCTTTATTAAATGGAATGCATCCTTCTCTCTACAACATGTTGAGGTGAAGGAGATTATTACACATGTTCAAATCATAAAGATTATATAGTCATAGGTTTTGTGACAAATGTAGATGAAAATTATTCTATTGAAGGGAATCTTTTGGGATCTTTCTCATTTGATGTGATAGTGAAGGAACTAGTGTTGCCTTATGACATTTTCATGTTAGAGTTAAAGCTTGGAAGATTTGTAACTTGGCCAATAAAAAAAATTGGTGGATTTAAATACAAGTTCAATCTTAAATGTTGAAATCATTAAGTAATTTAAAGGTTCAGTGACATAAATGAACCAAAATCAAAACATTAATTTCATGGGAGAAAAGGTGAATCTTTTCCATTAGTGTTCTTCAAAACCAAATTATGTTGCTAGAGGAATAATTTCAAATGTTCTATAAGGAGAGGTGGTGCACTTTACACCACTAGATGGTAATGAATTTGGAGTTTTAATTTAGAAATTCTTCATCCATTGTGACAAATGTTTCTTATTAGAAAGTTATCTCCGAAGATAGCATGCAAAATACTTGCTTTATCTTAGTGATGCCCCTTTAGATGTGATATTAAAAAAAAGGGACCTTGTCTTAACTTTTAGGAAGTATTTGAAGTATGTCCTTTGCGGATGGTGTATCTACCTATGGATGATGTAGATTGTGTGGATATACAAATTGTGAAAACAAGGCCATGCAATTTGGTAAAACACCAAATTAGAAGTGTGTCATATTCAAGGAAGTCAAGTACAATATCTATAGAAATATTTAATGAAAGTGCATTCTATGAAAAAATGGGCACTTCATTTTGTTGTAATTTTTTGTGTGTTTCTAAAATTCCATTTTAGTCAATGGTTGATGGTAATAAGAAGGTGTGTATCATGAATGAAAATCCAAAAAGAGACTTTGCATTCAATTCTATGGAATCAAATGCCCCTATTTCCGGACAAAGAGGGAAAAAAAAGAGAACTCTACTTACAATGAATTTTGACACAATATATGTTTGTCAAATTGCATGGTTTAAATGTTATGGAAAAAAAAAAAAAACACTTTATACCATTATAATAATATGTTTATAAATGGTTATTTGGAGACCGTGAATGGAAATAGTGGATTGAAAAAATATGTATCGAATATCCTTGCAATAGTAACCACTATTAATAAGATTATGGAGAAAAATTTAGATAAAGATCCACATCTAATACATTCCATAAGTCAATATGGAACAAGGGAACCTCTCAAATTATTACCATCTAATATGTCTTAGGGTTCGTGTAACACACCCGACCCCCTAACCTTCACGTAGGCTGGTGGGGCGTCTCAATTCCCTTCTCCTTAAATTCAATTCTAATATGTCTCTATGTCTTTTAGATCAATTCCACCCACTGAGATCTTTCCAACAACTATACCCATGCTCAGAAATGAGCCCTACGCCAAAAGTTACAATCCTTCAAATTTCTTAGGATTAAATAATTCAAATTTGTCTTATTTCCATGTGGCATCCTCATGACATCATTTCATTCATACCATCTGACCTGGCATTGAAATAAAACATGGCACGGCACCTACCACCTGGGCCATCGGGATTTCCAGAGTAACATCTCTAATCATCGAGGCTAAACTTCGTCATCATTGGGGTTCTACTCCATAGGAGTTATGAGTTGCCCCAACCAACAAGTTCCGACAACAAACTCTCTAGTGGTTCAATTCCATATCTGATGGCTCTCATTATTCAACATCTATAGCTCTGATTGCGTCATCGCCTTTGACTCACACGATGGATAATGTTCGCTACTTTGACCTCTTCCAAGGTGAACATGTGGGGTACACACAGTTCCACGAATAAGATCTCATCTTGACTCTTCATCGATCAACAACTATCCTTTAACCTCGTGACCCTTTCATCATCATCCCACCTTCCTAACCTCACTTTGTACCTCTTTTCGTCATCTTTCAATGAACGGAAGGGATCTATCGATATCTAATAATCACAATTACGATTTAAATAAAATACTTAAGGACTTCCAACCCCTTCAGTCCCACTATCATCCCATCAAACATTCCTCTATTGATACACGTCACCTCTCAAGGTGTACTAGTTGCCATGATGGCACCTTCATCAGTGTCACGTCACTTCCCTTTTTTCACCTCGCCTAAGTAGGACCTACGACAATCTACGACCGAGATTAAATATTTCATGTGTGTCGATTGACAATTCTCATTCTTTCATGAGTCTTTGTCTTCGTCGACACTCCCTCGTCATCATTGAATTTTCTCACTCCAACTCTTAGTCACTTTAACATATTGACCTCCCGAAAAATGGCCTGATCTACCTATCACACCAATAAACGACTATCGATGGTTCCGAGACTTTATCGTCATCAAGATTTGTATCCCCTATCCTAGGGATAACTAAGGAGATTGTGTCTCAAGGCCCACAGCTCCTAGACATGGATTACCGAGATCCATATGACTTGAGCTTGGCCCTGGAGGGCCCATCTTTTCTTCAGTGCATCCTATCTATCAGCAGTAACAACATCCATCCCATTGGCCTAATCCTGAAGTAGCAGTGGATATTACTCCATGAGGTAATGAGTCTGGGTATCATGGTATGTTTCACTCTGATTTTTGAAGAATTTGAATATGTGCACTGAACTCTCTTTTGTTTCATAATGTTTGCTTGGAAATTATGCTCTTTAACTTGTTCATACCTTGGGGGGGTGACAGAGTTCCCTAGTAAGTTGGTTCCCTTAGGGATGAGTTGCCACTAGATGGATCTATGAAAGGTCATCGTCCATTCCTTCCATAGTTACCACTTTTCATCATTATCCCTCTCATCTTCCCCTACCTTGGTTTGTGCATTGGGTTTGACACACTAGTAAGGGTTGTACCTTGCCTTGTGGGAAGAAGGGGCTAAAGGCCTAGAGGGTAAAAGTAGCGGGAAAAAGTTAAAATCCAAATTAAAACCTTGAGATGCTTCGCTCAGGGATTCCCAAGAAAGCAATAAAACAATTCTCAGTAAGAAAAGGGGACTCGTAACATAAAATAAAACTCAAAGTCTAGTTAGTGGATAGGAGGTCTCATCATTAGATGGCCTATTAGGTCCATGGCCATGTAGCAGTATGAAACTACCATATATCAGGTCACCAAACCAAGGTAGTGGATCTTGGTGGCATAGCCAAGAGAAAGGGGGTCTCATCACGAGCTAGCATTCTCATTTCCGTGAAGTGCTTGTGGGTAACAATGTCACCACTGGTCACCACGCCAAGACAGTTTCCCCCAGCTATTTTATTGAAAAGAAAAAGCAATAAGACAAAGAATAAAAGGCATTTAATGGGATAGGAAACAATGGAATCCATGACAAGGTGCATATTTCCCTCTACAGAGGCACCCACAGGCAAGACCTACATTTCCCTGGTATCACTACACCCCTTGCCCAAACATTCCCATACACTCACATGATCTAAATTGGTATTCACATGGGAAACACCCCAAACTTGAGGAGGATTATCCCAATAGGACGTCCTGATACCTCTCCAAACCTGGCTTGTTAAACTGCATAATGTCCTTGAGCATTTGTCTTGGTAAAGGTGGGTTTAATGCACATGTTTGGGTAATTTGATTATGAGATGTGATTGCCATTGCTATGATCCCTGTGACTTATGAGCCCATGGAGGGCGTACCTTTTGTTGCTGTGGGACCATCCCTAGTGGACAGGTACATATGGGGAGATGATTAGCTCAGACCTCCATGGGGATAAAATCCCACCAGATGGATGTTGTGACCCCAACCAGGGGCAAAGTGACACCAGAGGATGGCACCAGGAAAGAAGAAGGGTGTTTCCCCTTAGACATTGTAGTAGTCCTAGAACCATGGGGGTATTTCCCTTCCACCATGACATTGGCCCTTGAAGGCCCCTAACATCATCATATTGACCCTTGATGTCATTGGTTAGGGTTTGGCATGAGGATGTGTTGGTGCTAGTTGGCATTGTGCCACCTCTTTTGATGCCTTTTAAGGCCTAACGTTTCACATTTGAGGCCTAGTGTTCCATGATGGGGCCTAAATTCACCCTAAGAGGGGCATGATGTCATCCCTAAAGTCAAAATTAGGGTTTTAATTGTTAATTTTATGTAAAAACTGGATTTTTGATGTAAACTAGTCATGTCGGCCTTTTGTGACCTAAAAGATAATTAAAGGTCATTGTCATTGTATAAATAAGAGATTAAATTCTTGTATTTTTTTATGAATCATTCATCACTCAAGTAGAGGTCTGAAACTCGACCTCCCTTAAGTGTATTTGGCTGAAACTAGTGGTGTGCACTTCTTGAAGGAGGTAATTTTTGGTGCATTTTGGCTATTTTCTTGTGGAGGATCTTCAACTAGGGTGATTTTATAGATTATTCTTGGTGAAGTAAGTGGAAAATATGCATTTATTTATTGTGAATGAATGATTATGGTTATTTTTACTTGTTTCATATCTAAGATTATGAAATTGCTAGCTTGAAACCCTAGGGGAATGACATATGTTATTATATTTTTCCCTATAATCTTCCATGTGCTAAAATATCTTGAAAGGAAACTAATTTGAAGTATATAATAGATCCCTACCATTGTATCACTCTATTAATCCTACTTCCCTTGCCCAATTACATATTTTATTACATTTTGTTCTAGAAAAGAGAAAATTGCCAGGGCCTGGCCCTTGTTACTTTCTAGCAAATTTTCTCTTGGAAGTGGATTTTTGAGGCCTTGGGATACCAACACCACCCTCATCCTCTCCACCCTTCAACATATATTTATTATTTCTATCTTTCCATTAATATATTTTTCTTCCATTAGTGACTCCATTTACCCTAGAAAGGAACTAGACTACCTTCTACAAGTGGTGATTGATCAAACAAACACTTATACTCTTATCATTGAACTCTTTACTAACTTTTTATAACCCTAAATTAGACTAACTCCTAAGATAACTTGTCGTTGTAGAAAAAAATTGCTACAACCATATGAACATACATTAATTTGGCACATTTACCCACATAGCCTGCACTAGAACCAATCAAAATTCAATTGTGATAATTGCTAGTGAATCTACTAGGTAAGTGTTAGTTTTGTGTGTAGTTTTATGGCACTTTTGACCATTTAAACTTTTTGTTGTTGCAAAAGATAGCTACATCCATCTAACTATAGAAAAATCTGTGCTAAAGTGACAATAAAAGATAGCTAATCATTTCCCATATGGGGTGTCACGTAGCAACAGGAGGCCACGTAGCCTGCCCCAAAACCAAGCCATTAAAATGGTAGGGAGGCACCCTTCACCTCATTCTTAAATGGAGGGAGGCCATTGTTGGTTATGGAGCTTGATTATGTTTTTGATATAGAGGTCCTTGCTTTCAGCCTTGTTTATACCCCATGAAGACTTTACACCCCATAAGTATGTACACTCTTCCACGCGAGGGAGTGCAGAGGAGGGGTACCCCCTCTGTGGGGTCCGGGGGGGCTATCCCCCCAGCTGGGGGGTTCAAGAGAAGCGTCCCCTGATGGGGGTTCGGGGGAAAATCCCCCGAAGGAAAAATTTCCTTGTAAAAGTATATTGTAATTTCATTGTAAATCTAGACCATTCATTATAAGGTCGCAGATCTAACTATAGAAATTATATTAGGGTTTTTTTCCCTAGAAGGCAACCCTCTTTTATGAGGGAAATGTATTACGGCTATATATGATGGCGAGTATTGTATTCTGAGACAGGAGACTGTGAGATAAATAAGAGGAAGTTACAGCGGGTTTTGTTGTAGTTTGTATCCCTTCATTTGTTGGATAATAATAAAGGAAGGACCTGGCAATTTCTCTGGTGAACGTAGCCCACACTGGGTGAACCACGTAAATCTATGTCTCTCTTGTATTGTGTATCTTCTGTGTTTTGTTTCCACATTTATTTTATTTTATTACTCTGCGGTCCTGTTTTACTAACAACTGGTATCAAAGCGAAAGGTAACTCGCAGGAAAAGAGGGTTCCTAGTTCGAGTGGGAGAAATGTCAGAAGATGGAAAGTTTAGGGTCGAGAAATTTAAAGACCAAAACAACTAGTTATGGAAGATGCAGATGGAAGATTATTTATATCAAAAGGATCTATTCCTACCATTGGGTGGAGTATCAAAGAAGCCGACGGCCATGAAGGACGAAGAATGGGAGATTCTTGATAGAAAGGCTCTAGGAACGATACAGTTGAGCTTGGCAGTGTCGGTGGCTTTCAATATTTCGAAAGAAAAGACAACGAAGGATCTAATGGAAATGTTGGCTAAACAATATGAAAAACCCTCGGTGTCCAATAAGGTATTTCTAATGAAGAGATTATTTAATATGAAGATGTCAGAAGGTGGGTCTGTTGCAGATCATTTAAATGAATTTAATACAGTTACTAATCAACTAAGTTCCGTAAATGTGGACTTTGATGATGAGGTTAGGGCTCTTCTAATCTTGTGCTCATTGCCAGAAAGCTGGAATGGCTTGGTCATGGTTGTAAGTAACTCTGTCTCTGGTTCATATACTTTAAAATTTGATGATGTTGTTGGTTTTATCCTTAGTGAGGAAATGCGACGGAAAAGCACAGGTGAGACATCAGGTAATGCATTGAACATGGAGAACAAGGGAAGATAAAAGGATAGAGTAAAGGGCTTAGGAAACCGCGGGAACTCTAGGAAGGGCAGATCCAAATCCAGACTTGGAAAGATAGAGTGCTGGAATTGTGGGAAGAAAGGACATTTGAAGAAAGATTGCAGAGCTCCAAAGAAACAAAGAGATGGACAACAGGAGATAAATCAGGAAGCAAATGTAATAGGTGATGTGTTACAAGATGCTTTGATTCTTTCTGTAGATAATATTTCTGAGTCTTGGGTAGTAGATTTAGGGGCTTCATTTCATGCCACACCCCATAGGAAACATTTTCTAGATTATGTTCAAGGTGATTTTGGACAGGTTCATTTGGGTGATGATGCACCATGCAAAATTGTTGGAATGGGAAAGGTAAAAATAAAGCAACGCAATGGAAACCAATGGTTGTTGAAACAGGTAAGACATGTTCCAGATTTAAGGAAAAATATGATTTCAATAGGGCAGTTGGCAAGTGAAGGTTGTGTATCCATATTTACATATAAGACATGGAAGGTCATCAAAGGATCATTGGTGATAGAAAAAGGAGAGAAGGTAGGTACATTGTATTTATGTACATGTAATATTGACTCTTCTATCTATTTAGATTCTACAGGAGTGGATACAGCACTATTGCGTCATAGGCTGGGACACATGAGTGAGAAGGGTATGCAGATACTTCACAAAAAAAATTGTTTCCCGATCTTAAACAAATTGATTTGGACTTCTGTGAGCATTGTGTTTATGGAAAACAAAAGAGAGTCAGATTTCTCAGAGTCGGAAAAGAAAAGAAGAATGAAAGGTTAGAGCTTGTGCATACATATGTATGGGGACCAACTCAGGT
>ML787258.1:227873-243166 GCA_009831015.1 Picea engelmannii
TTGATGAAATATTTTCTCATGTTGTTAAAATGACTTCAATTAGGACTATTTTAAGTCTTGTGGCAGTAGAATATTTGCATCTTGAACAATTAGATGTAAAAACAACTTTTCTCCATGGGGATTTGGAGGAAGAGATTTATATGCAGCAACCACAGGGGTATGAGGTCAAAGGGAAGGAAAATTTGGTATGCAGGTTGAAGAAGAGCTTGTATGGCCTAAAGCAAGCTCCAAGGCAGTGGTATTTGAAGTTTGATAGGTTTATGACAGAACAGGGTTATAATAGATGTCATTCTAATCACTGTGTTTATTTTAAAAGGCTAGAAAATGGAAGCTATATTATCTTGTTATTGTATGTAGATGACATGCTTGTTGCAGGGTTTAACATGTAGGATATAAATATGCTCAAGAAGAAATTAGCCAATACATTTTCGATGAAGGATTTGGGTGATGTAAAGAAAATCCTCAGCATGAGAATAACAAGAGACAGAAAAAATCGCAAATTGACATTGTCTCAGGGTGAGTACAGAGAGAAGGTGTTGGAGAGGTTTAGAATGAAGAATGAAAAACCAGTTAGTACACCTTTGTCCAACCATTTCAAATTAACTAAGGAAATGTGTCATAAGACACGGGAGGAGATAGAGTACATGTCTAGGGTCCCTTATTCATCAGCACTTGGTAGCTTGATGTATGCAATGGTTTGCACAAGACCAGATATTACACATGCAGTAGGAGTTGTGAGCAGGTATATGAACAATCTAGGTAAAGAACATTGGGAGGCAATAAAGTGGATTCTCAGGTATTTGAGAGGTACTGCTACTTATGCATTATGTTTTGGAGGTTCAGACACTTTTCTACAAGGATATGTTGATTCAGATATGGCAGGTAATAAAGACAGTAGGAGGAGCACCACAGGGTATGTTTTTACTATAGGTGGAACATCAGTAAGTTGGATTTTGAAGCTGCAAAAGGTTGTTGCACTTTCAACAATAGAGGCAGAGTATTTTGTTGCTACAGAGGCTAGTAAAGAGATGATTTGGTTACAAAGGTTTATGGAGGAACTGGGAAAGAAGCAGGAGAATAGCATGTTGTACTATGATAGTGAGAGTGCAATTCATCTTGCAAAGAACTCAGCCTTCCATTCGAAGACTAAGCATATACAGTTGAGGTACCACTTCATACGATCCACCTTGGAAGATAGACATTTGAAGTTGGAAAAGATACACACTAGCCAGAATCCTGCAGACATGTTAACAAAGGTAGTAACTAGAGAGAAACTGAGTTCCTGCTCAGTTTCAGTTAGTATTCAAGAATGAATATGAAGATGAGAAATTTGTCAAGTCCAAGAAGGTTCAAAGTCTAGCATATATAGCAACGATGGAGCTATTGAGATCAGTCTCCAAGTGGGAGATTGTTGGTTATGGAGCCTGATTATGTTCCTGATTCAGAGGTCCTTGCTTTCAGCTGTGTTTATACCCCGCGAATACTTTACACCCCATAAGTATGTACACTCTTCCATGTGGGGGAGTGCAGAGGGGGGTACCCCCTCTACGGGGTCCAGGGGGGCTATCCCCCTGGCTGGGGGGTTCGAGGGCAGCGTCCCTTAATGGGGGTTTAGGGGCAAATCCCCTGAAGGAAAAATTGCCTTGTAAAAGTATATTGTAATTTCATTGTAAATCTAGACCATTCATTATAAGGTCACAGATCTAACGGTAGAAATTATGTTAGGGTTTTTTTCCCTAGAAGGAAACCCTCTTTTATGAGGGAAATGTATTGTAGCTATGTATGATGGCAAGTATTGTATTCTGAGAGAGGAGACTGTGAGATAAAGAAGAGGAAGTTACAGCGAGTTTTGTTGTAGGTTGTATCCCTTCATTTGCTAGATAATAATAAAGGAAGGACCTAGCAATTTCTCTGGTGGACGTAGACCACACTGGGTGAACCACGTAAATCTGTGTCTCTCTTGTATTGTGTATCTTCTGTGTTTTGTTTCTGCATTTGTTTTATTTTATTGCTCTGTGGTCCTGTTTTACTAACAGCCATTACTACCTGTCGAGAAAGGGAGGACATCCCCCTCGCATAAGAAGTATGGTGGCCACAAGGTTTAATTGCAGTGGGGAGCTCGGTACAAAGGTCATGTCATGCTTTGGCATTTTACTCCCGCTCGGACAAGGTTGGCTCCATTTCTCCTTTGCGCTCCATCAACCTGGCCGCTCTGAGAATGAGTTTTCTGTCCCGACGACCCTCATAGCTATAGCCCTGTGAATTATTAGCCTCCCTAGCCTAGCCATGCCAAGGGAAAGAGGCAAGCCGAGGTACGGCCCAACCTGGTATGGTCTTGCTGCTAGACAGGGGAGGGTGCAAAGACTGGAGCATGCCCTGTCCATTGCTCGAACCCAATGACAGGAGAAACCATGAACACCACCAATGGCGTATGTTGAGGAGGAGATTCTGGAGGAACCTATCCAGGTTCCTCCAAAATCCCTCCTCTTCATAGTGTCGAATAATTGGAATCCCCCCAGCCATAATTTGGCTAGCACAAGCACCCCAGCCACCATGGAAGAGGCCACTTGTATAATTGAGGAGGAATTCCTCCATTTGGACTTAGCGGCCACAATTCAGAATATGGACAACCAAGTCGGGTCAGTGGCGGAGGAGGTCAAGGTGGTGGAAGCTAGGGATGAAGCAGCGGTGGACCCAAGCATGGAGATGGTGGCATTAGGCGTGGAGGTGGAGGTTCTCCCAGTCTTGGTGCCTCCACCACTCTCAGCACTCCTTGATTTATTTCAGGCTCCACTACCTTTCTTCCAGCCGGAGCAGCTCGAGCTCGTCTTTGAGCTACGAAACCAGATGGTTGACCAGATATACTAGGACACCCTCATGCACCAACGAATTGACATGCTCTATGAGGCCTTCTCGAATGCACTAGCAACTCATCGTTGTCTGACCTGCGTGAGTCCTTTTGTGCTCCAGCCCAGGGACAACCCCTTCAATGACGCTCTGAACGACAAGCCTCCAGGTCAAAATGTGTAATATCTCTACTTTGGTCACCTCGTTCACTCTCAGCCCAGCTCTCTGCACTGCTACAATGTAGTTTTACAGTTCTATCTTCTTTTTTCAATTGAAATTTTTTCTCGGTTGCATAGAAAATTTCATCAAACACTCTAATTCGCCACTTACTCTAGTTTTCGTTTGGCAGGCCAGATGGCAAATTGTTATTTTGAACAATGCCATAACAGTCTACCGCCTATTCTAGTTTTTTCTAATGTGGCGGAACAAGAGGAAGATTGTAGACATGTGGCATTTTTTGTACTCTAAAAGCTAAGTAATAGGAAATTCCCCTTTTATATTTACAAAAAAAATCTAGCTAATCATTGCCAACTTTTCTTGTGACAATTTACTATCAATTTGCCTAGTCAAAGTCACTTTTTATTGTCTTTTTGAAGCAATTTCAAGTCATGAATCTTGTGGTTGTTATAAGATATTAATTGTTGTTATAAATTGTTGCATTGCTACAAATTCATAATCAGATAGCTTATTTTATGAAGTTTTATTGTCTTATGAAGTACTAACAATCTTCTGGTACTTGGAAAGTGCCTCGTTTTCCTTGTTGTCTTGTTGTGGGCAGGTACATAATATTATCCATTTGCTTCATCCTTAAGACATAAAAGAAACCTTTGATTAGAGTGATCTGTGAGAGGGGAAGGATTTCCTTGTGACTATTTTCCTTACCCTTCTCAAACCCCCCAGGTCACTGGGGATGTCTCCCCTAGGGTACTCTTAAAATACTCCTAAATAGAAAGGGATCTCCTATTAAGGTGTCAGTGATATGGTATTCCCAGTTACGTCAATTTTGTACCCACTTGCCTTGGGATTTTGGGCAAGTACAAATTGTGCGATAACAGGGCTCTCTCACTCTCCTAACTCCATGACTCAATACTTTCGACAATATCATCTTTCAATATAAGGCCAAGAATCATTCATCGTGTTGAATCAACGACTACAATGTTCCCCGATTCAACACATTGTTTTCTTCTAGACAATGGTCTAAAATTGGGAATTAGCCAATTTCAAGGATTTGCTAATGGTTTTACCAGGTCTTCAAGAGATCAAGCACTACCCTGAGACAAACCAAAGCTCCCTCACACTTCCTAGGGATGAAGTTTGCATATCTTTGCAAGCTTCCCATTCAAGTCAAGTAGAATATTCAAGAGGTTAAAACTCTCTGAACTACACAAAGACCTCCCCCATACACCAGAGTATCTGGAAGCATGAAACTAAATATATATAAAATACATATTTAATATTTATTATTCGATGTCTTATTCAATGTACAATAACATGTATAAACACACGTAAATGAGCAGAGTTACGTAGTTTTATCTAAAAAGATGTGACTTTACATTAAAAGTATAATTGTTACATTCATGATTTAATTATTAATTAATGAACATTGTAATATACGTAAGGTATATAACAAGTCATCCCTCCTTGAAAATCTTCATCCTCGAAGCATAAGCAAGGAAAAATGTTTGGATCTAAACTCCTCATTCTCGTTATGGCACCATGACCAATGACCAATGTGACCGTGTGCCTCCATCGCCAACAAACTTGAAATTTTGATAGTCAACTTATGGACCGAAAAAATCCATGATCAAATCTCTGGGTTGCTGAATGAGCATGGAGCTTAAACACGTGCTCACTCAGACACACTGAGATGATAATATTATGTCTTTGCTTCAAATTATATCCAATTTCTTGATAGCAAATTCTTCGCCATTCTATGTATTGGTTGCCAAACACACCAATGTGAATGAGGCCAGCCCCAAAACACCGATAAGCTCATACTCCTCATCTATCTCAAATCTTGAGTAAAAGGATATATTTGTAACGATTTCATGATCAACATACAATCTATATATGTTTTTGCCGACAGTCACAAATTGTCAGGGAATATTTTGACTATTTTTCTTCTCTTGTTCTCTTGTTTCAAATTATTGATTGAGCTCCAAGGCTAACACATCATAATAGTCACACGGTCCAACTCGTCATGGCACCACTCTTTGCACAACTTTTTCTTCAAATTGTCGATTGAAATAGTCAATGAGATCCAGCTCATTTAGAGGAAATCCCCTTGAAAAAGTTAGAAACATCGCTCTTTCTTGACCTAGAATTGTAGCTAAATTCAAAAGAGTTTGATCATTTAGATATAAATCATGACGTTATTTCAATTTTCCACTGAAGTTCCTATGAACATTATTTGAATCATCTCTAACACAATTACTCCTAGATTTTGGCAATGGTTGTGTTTCCACCACTTGGTTTCGCATGCCCCTTGTACTTTTCCCAGACTTGTCAATGTGCATACGCAGATTTGATAGCTTCCACGTAGGCTTCATACCCGATATGTTAGAGGTGGATGTGGAATATTTAGTTTGATTAGGGAATAATAAGGTTTCATGAGGATTGTTACTTCTAGAGTGAATGTGGTTTAAATCACGTGATGTGGATGTATGTTCCTTTACATTTCTTGGCTGACATGTAAGTATTCCACAAGGGAAGGGTCTAGGACTGGAATATTAAAATCTAGAGGTGTGTTTCTCTTCCAATGGTGTGATCATTTTTTCAAGGGGGGTGACCTCATTCATGATCCACTCACAAACATTGACAAGGTATCTACCTACATGGAATCCTGTGAGACATACATGGCCTTCTAAGTTTAGCAGTTGTCCTAAGAATCGATACTCTCTTGCTTGCTATTTCTTTGCAGCTTTCCTCTCTTCATCTTCCTCTTCATTGAACTTGAAGCCACTACCACCATAGCTAGTTCCATGAGCATGCTCAGTCCCTTGACTCACTTTAGACTTAAACCCCTCAGCCAACTTTTTCATATCCTTAGGTATAGGTTTTTCAGATAATTCCAATTCCTTTACAAGTTCAGGAGCATATCTTTCTTCCTCCTTGGAAATGAAGGTGATAACAACACCCCTGTGACTTTCTTTTCTAGTGAGCCACACCTTGTGCACACAATATTCATAATGGATTTGTGCACCAAATTTTACTATAAGCTTAAGTTGATTTCTATAAAGTGAAAATTCCTCTAATGTCATTAGAGATATTTCTCTTACTTCGCGGAAAAAGTACTTCTTGAAAGGAGCATACTACACCTTTGATTGGTCCACAATGGATAGTTTTTCAACTTTAGTTTTCTTCACTCTCTTCATCATTTACCTCATCTCCATCTTCCCTGAAAATAAGGAAGCGTTCAATATCCTTTCTTATTTGAGATGGCCAATTGAGGAGCATACAATCTTTAGTTTCCTTCTTCAATTCTTCAACCTGAACGTCTGACACCTTCCCAAGGACTTTGACATTATTTTTTACCGATGAGCCAAGGGAGACAGCCTTCATGATTATCTCAGCCATCACAACTAAGGTTCCATAAGGAATATCAGGTGTTTCTATGAGGTAATTGAAGTGTTTTGAGGTAAAAGTGGTAGCAATAGATATGTTTGAATCAAAGGGTGCAACAAGCCCCTGAGAAGAATCTTCTTTCTGCTTAAATTTATCAAGAATGGTTACACCACTTTCTTGGCCATGAAAGACAAATAAAAGCTTTGCATTTTATTCAGCATATAATGCAGTAATTTGATTATCAGATCTAGCAACAAGTAACCCATTATACACAGGACTAAAAGAGAGGCATGATATAATAACTAATTTGTGCAACCCTGTGGCGGTGGTAGGTAATTAATCCAACAACGTGTCCACCACAACATTGACATTTTCTTGGGATGCTACAATGAATGTAATACAATTTCGTACAACCCTGTGATGCCCAAATGTTGCAACAATTCGTCCACCCCTGGCCTTTTCAACACGTAATATGAATGTGTCACACATTTTTTCTCAAAGGTGATTGAATAATCATAGTCGGAGGGCATGTGTGTCCTACTTGAATGCACCAACGTTCCATCCAATCTAAAACCCGTGTTTCTCTATTTGGATTTCCTTCTTCCATGGGAGGTAAATGCCCCATGCCTCGCAGATGGAGCATTGGTCCTTATTATTATCATTTGAGGACTCTCCTTATTCTTGGACAACTACTCCATCACCATTATTATTATTATGATTCAAAGGCACTTTCACATGAGGAATGTTAACATTTGAGGATTATCCTTCTTCTTGGACAGCTACTCCATTGCCATTACATGTTGAATTCTAGATGCGAAATGTGTATGGCCTGGTTGAATTATATCGAAGATGTGAACAGTTTAGTCGTAAACTTCTTCCATCATAACCACCATCGTCAATACCAAAACCACTTTTTTTGTAACCTAGATCTTTTCCAATGGGGGTTTCATAATGTTTATGATCAAAACCAAGATATTGAAAGGAATTGTGGTTCTCATCTTCATCCATGTTGCGGTTGTCTTCATATTTGTTGTTCTCATATTCATCCATGCTACAATTGTAGTTGTTACTATCATCATTAGTATTACCATTAATGTTGTTCAATAAGGAGGATGAAGGAATTAGTTTGGAAACCTCGAGGTCGGACTAGGTGACGAAGGGATTCTTTTGATGTTCTCCGTGAACTGAGATTTGGTTTTGGCAAAAACCCCTCTCTTTTAAGTACGCCAAGACTTACTTCTCTAATTGTTCTTCTATTATTTCGTTCACAGAATTATTCATTTCATCGAGAGTGTCACTCATATTCTCCATAATGTTTTTCCTATTTTCAAATATGGCATTTGTGGTTTCCATACTTAGGCATGTGACTTCCATTTGATGACTAATGTTTTGCTATGATTCCAGTTGGAAGCATGAAATTGAATATATATGTATAAAATAAATTTATTTAATATTTAATATTCATTATTCATTATTCGATGTCTTATTTAATGTACAACAATGTGTATAAATACATTTAAATGAGTAGAGTCACGTATTTTTGTCTAAAAAGATGTGACTTTACATTAAAAGTATAATTATTACATTAATGGTTTAATTAGCAATTAATGAATATTGTAATCTATGTAAGGTATATTACAATATTCCCTATGTTGGTCTTGAGTGAATATTTTTTCCATGTCTTGCAAGTTGTCCTCCAAAGTTACAAGAACGTCAGGCATACAAACCATCCTGACTTTACTTAAATTCATGGGTTAACAAATTTAAACAGTGAAGGAAAACATACACATTCCATTTTACTCAGGAGTTCAATTCATTATTTACATGCATTCATATTTTCCCATTAAACCAAAAAACACACATTTACATCATGATGATACATCAAATAGCCAAGTTAAACACTTATATGTTCAGGGAAATATCAGTAGCTAACTGAATTAGAGAGCACACCTTTCCTCCCAACCTTATTCCATACTGCAAAGTACCTTCCTACAGTACACCGCCACTATGCCAAGTCATGATATCACAAGGGAATGATTCAGTTGACTTCCAAATTTAGGATGATCTAGGAAAGTTACTCCCCTTCCTCCTCTGACAACAACATAATTTTCCCCCTTCCCACTGAGCTCAAGGCTTTCACAGGTTTATTAGGTACCTCCCCAACTAGATTTCCTCTACATAAGGGAGTCCCTTCTCTGATTTGCAATCCCTCGATGACCTCCCCTTACCAATGTCGGTTTTTGTTCAATTAGTACCAAGTTGCAACCCCCAATTACTCTAGATGGGATCTAGGTCTTCTTTGTTTCAGGGTGATCATCAATAATTTGGATGAGCTTCCTATTTTATTAAAGAAAATCTCTCCAATTCTTCTCTTCCTCAATCTATGTCAACGAACACCTATGTTCACTATGCCACCGACCTGTGAGTTTGATGTTCACTTTCTCTTCCTCAATGTATTCTCCTCTATGCATTGGGTGCTTTCCTCTCTAATGTTATAGTCTCTATTTTTCCTTGGCTATGTTTTTCACCTTTTTCCGCTTCCTCTCCCAATCCTTGGGACTCCCATGGCTTCTGTCAGACGTGACTTGCTGTTTGAAGTCTGAATTCCTAAAGGGGAAAATTTGTGGTGTCCTATTCAGGAATTCATTCAGTTGACCCTTTGTCTTCTTCAAGACACCAAAAATGTCAACAATTATTAACTTCTTCAACCACCATTCTGACCTCCATCTTGTCACATGGCTTCATACCAATCTAGGTATGCTAGTAAGCGTGGGTTTATGTGCTACAATTATAATCTAACTTTTTAAGCAAGCTTCCCATTTTCTTCACTAAAACGTCGCAGCTCCACCTCACCATTTCACTTCATCAGTTCCACATGTGATATCATGGCCCTCTCAAGGATTTTCCCTCTCATTCAATAGCTTGGTGTTTTCATTAATCACAACACAATTACAAGCTTCATAATCAAAATTATATGAATTCTTAGCATGATTAAAATCATGGGGGGGAATAAGGTGTTACATTCCCCTCCCCATTAAAGAAACACCATCCTCAGTGTTTAAAACACCATGTGTATAGAATTATACAAAAAACAAAAATGGGTATGCCATTCTCATAGAATTGTCTATCTCCCATGTAGCCTCATCTGCTTTAAAGTGCTTCCATTGCACCTTGACCTACATGATTGCTTGGTTTCAGAGCATTGTTTCTCTCATTTCTAGGATGCATTGAGGTTCAATATGGAACTCTCCCTTTGGTTCCACCTATATCACAGTCTAATAAATAAAATGATTAGGATCATGAACATATTTATTTAATAAAGACAAATGGAATACATTATGAGCTCTAACAGTAGGTGGCAAGGAAATTTTGTATGCTACTAGCCCCACTTTTTCCAGGACTTCAAGTGGTCCACAATGGTGAGGTGCCAACTTAGCACATGTACCCATTCTTAGGGAAATTCCCTTGGGTTTTACCCTGAGTTATACATGATCTCCCACTTTGAACTATTTATAAGTTCTCTTACTATATACATAGCTCTTTTGTCAGTCTTGGGCTACTTCCAAATTATGTCTTATCTTAATCATTGCATGTTCCATTTCCTTTAGAAATTATGGACCAAGTGTGATCTTGTCCACTAGACTGTCCCAACTAATAGGAACTCTACACTTTTTTTTGTATAGAACCTTAAATGGGCTCATCTTCAATGATTCTTGATAACCATTGTTGTAGGTGAACTCTATTAGGGGTAGATATGCTTCCCATTGATTAGATTGATGCATCACATGCATCCTTAGCATGTCCTCTAGCACTATGTTCACTCTTTCAGTCTGACCATCTATCTGGGGATGGTAGGCCATGCTAAATGCCAATTGTGTTCCCAAGCCTGCAAACAAGATTTTCCAAAAACTTGAGGTGAACTTAGCATCTTTGTCTGAGATTATGGTCTTGGACAGACCATGCAATCTGGAAATTTCTTTTATAAAAACATTAGCAACATCTATGGTCTTGAATGTAGACTTAATAGGGATGAAGTGATTTGCCTTGATCAACTTGTCTATTACAACCATGATTGTGTCATGCAGGGATAATTTTAAGGATGAAAATTTATATTAAAATGTAGAAACCTAGGCTAATCTTATTAGTCCTTAATATGCAAAATGTAAAATGTTTGGTGATAGTTTTGTAAAAATATTCAAATTTCTAAGGATTTTGTATAGTTTTTATAGAAGTTTAGTGATTTTTAAGGGAAAATATTTTTATTCTATGGAATTTGGGTGAATCATTTTTAGAAAAAATGGTAATTGACAAATCGTTTTTTGGGAAAACCCATGGAAAATTATCCCATTTGTGAAATTTATCCCCTAAAATCATCTATGGCATCATGTTGCTTAATTGTCTTTGGTAAAATAGTAATAGAGTCCATGGAGATTGTCTCCCATTTTCACTTTGGAATTTGCAAAGGCTGCAACAGTCTTGTAGGATGCTTGTGCTCAACCTTCACTTGTTGACACTCCAAACACTTCACAATGTATTCAAAAATGTCTTGCTTCATTCCATGCCAATAATACAACTACCTTACTATTGTTACCATATTTTGATAACCAGGGTGACCTACATAAGGTATCCTATGGAACTCATCCATAATTAGGTGCCTCAAATCTACTAAATTAGGCACATACAGCCTATTTTTATACAACAAAAAATTATCACCCCCAAGTTGATATCCATTATATTTCTTCTCCTTGGGTTCTTGTTGTAACCCTTTTTTTACCTAGTTAAAGAACTCATCTTCTTGCAAAGGGGTTTCAATCCTCTGCTTGATGTTAGACTCTCCTACACTTGTTTTTTCTAAATGTATAGTATGTACACTCCTACTGAGTGCATCCGCCACTTTGTTCTTTTTCCCTTTAATATATTTGATTTCAAAATCAAACTCGCTAACCAGCACCATCCACCTGGCTTGTCTAGCATTCAACCTTGGTTGGTCGAACAAATATTTTATTCCACATAGGTTTGTCATCAAGATAAACCTTCATCCCAGTAAGTAGTGTCTCCACATCTTCAATGCATGCACAATTGTTGCAAGCTCTAAATTGTGAGTGACATACTTTTGTTCATGTTCATTTAGGTTTCTTGACTTATAATAGATCACTTTCCCTTCTTGCATGAGCACCCCACCGATTCCTTCTTTGCAAGCATCAATGCAAACCAATAAGTCTTTTTCAGGGTCTGTGATCTTCAAAATAGGAACATTAGTCAAAAGATGCTTCACCTTCTGGAAGTTATCTTCACACTATGGTGACCATATGAATCTTTTCCCTTTTCTCTATAATGAGGTATTGGGATTACCGGTCTTGGAAAATCCCCTTATAAACCTCATGTAATAGATATTCAATCCCATAAAATATATTACCTCTGTCATGTTTCTAGGGGCAGGCCAATCCATGATTATCTTGATCTTTTCAGGATCTATTTCCACTCATTCTACTGAAACTGTGCGGCCTAAATATTGGATGTTCTTCTGAAATAAATCACACTTACTAAATTTGGCATACAATCGGTGCTCTCTCAAAACCTGTAACACCATCCTTAGATGTTCTTCATGATCTTCTTTAGTCTTGGAATAAACCAAAATATCGTCCATGAATACTAAGACAAACTTGTCTAAAAAATTGTTGAGCACACTATTAATTAAGCACATCAAAGTGGTTGGTGCATTTGTAAGCCCAAATGGCACCACTACAAACTCACAGTTCCCATACCTTATTCTAAAGGTTTTCTTTTGGATGTCCTCATACGTAATATTAGCTTGGTAGTATCCAGACCTTAAGTCAATCTTTGAAAAGATTGTTTCTCCTTTGAGATGATCAAAGAGGTCGACAATTCTAGGTAATGGATACTTATTATTGATGGTCATCTTGTTCAGTTTCATTTATTCAATACACAGTATCAAGGTACCATCCTTCATCTTTACAAACAAGTTTGGTGCTCCCCATGGATACACACTCAGCATGATGTAACCTTTATCCAAAATTTCATTCAACTGCACCTTCATCTCCACCAGTTATGGTGTGCTCATTCTGTAAGGTACTTTTGATGTTGGTACCACCCCAGGTACAAGATCTATTGAAAAATCAAGATCTCTCTTTGGAGGTAGTCCAGGTACTTCCTTTGGAAGAACGTCCTTAAAATCCCATAGCATAGGGTGATCTTCAGCCTTCATCTCCTTGTCTTTTGTTGAGTTAAGCACTTGTATAGCATACAAGGGACACCCTTTCTAACTGAACTTCTTGAGTTGTAACATCGATATTTTCCTAACAGAAATTTTCTTCCAAATTCCTTGCAACACTCCTATACTGCCTTCTTCATCTTCGCATTCCAAAATTTTCTCATAGAAATTCATTTTTTCCTTGTGGCCAACTAGCCAATCCATGCCTAACAACATGTCATATGATCATAAGGGTAGGATATTTGAGGTTGTGTACACAGTCCACTTATCTCAAATGGAAGAGATTCTATGACCTTGACCAATTTTATCTTAGTTCATGTGACTAATTGGACTAACCATGCCTTTGCATGTTTCTTCCTCTGTAAGGCACATACTTTAACAACTTGTGGTGAGACATAACCAAAATTAGATCTAGGTTAAATTAAAATAGAAACAAGTTTTTTTTCAATTATACATTCCAACTCCATTATTGAAGCTTGGTGATCTACTTGTCAGTTCTTTATAGTTGCATATATCCTAGGCACACTTTTGGCCACATCATTAACTATGGTTTCATCCTACACATGATAGAATTTCTTACTACCATGTTTCCTATGAGGATAATCCCTCAACAGGTGTGGTTCCCCACATCCCCAACATTGCAAAGGTCCTTTCTTAGGCTCCTCTGCTCTTTCTCTTTCCTGCTCTACTAGCCTATTTCCACTATGAGATGGTATGTTTTTTCAATGCACACTTCTACTTGGATGACCAAACTATGCACCCCTCTTTGATTTCTTATATGAGAATAATTTGAATCCCTTTTTCTAAGACCCACTCTTATCCTTTATCTTCCAATCCTTAGAAGGCTTTGGCTTATGCCTGGATTGATCATAACAACACTTGGCCTTCCTTATAGTGTCCTCCAATTTCTTCGACTTATCAAATTCAATTATGTCCTGATAGGAATGTGGTAATTCACTAATAAAATGTTGCACTCTCTCTTTCTCATCCTTGAGGTAAGGAACATACCTCAACAGATCCATGAATCTCTTGGGATAGGAATCTATGGTAAGTTGACCCAACTTATGCTCATGGAATTCTTTACTCTTGTATTCATAGTATTTCTCTGATAGGTATTCCTTTCTAAAGTACTTCTCAAACTACTTCCAGGTTAGTTTGCTTTCCTTCAATCCTTTGATCTCCTTGAGATCTTCCCACCATATGGAAGCTCCTCCATTCAAGTTGAAGATTGCAATCCTTGCCTTGGCATTCTCAAAATAGTTATGTACCTGAAATTACTTCTTCAAACCCAACAACCAACCCTCGAATTCTTCTCCTTTCTTGATTTCTCCATCGAAGGTAGGCTATCCCAACGTCTCTTCTTTTTCCTCGGAATACTATATTCGGTGTCATCGCTAGACAACTCCTTGGAAGATATATTCCTATTGGATGACTCCATGGAAATACTTCCACCAAATTTACTCTTCTTAACATTCTGATGCCTTTCCTTGGAAGAACTCTTTCCCACATCGCTATGGGAAAATCCATGCTTTTGGGCATTCAAAGGGGTTTTCAACCTCTCTAATTGTTGCAACTCTACATTATTGCGGCCTTGTTGCAGATGCTTTTGAATTTCATACAAGATATGTAGTAGTAATGCTTTCAGCTCTACCTTCTCAGCCTGGGCTCTCATGAGCCTCTCATTATCTACCTTCAGGCCTCTGATAGTGGCTACTAAATCTACATGGGTGTATATGTCCCTCTGACCATCTAATTCCTCATCTTTGAAGTGTGATGTTTCTTCCATGTTGAATTGCACCATTCTGTTGGATTACTAAGAGGGGGGGTGAATCAGTAATAACATAATTATAATCCTTTTCTTCAAATGTTATATCAATGTAGAATTATTATCCAATAATGAGTAGTAATAAATAAACAATCACACACATACACAGTACACCAATGTTTTATGTGGAAACCCAAATCGAGAGAAAACCATGGAATATTTTTTCTTATATGTCTTGAAGAATTACATTCATTGGAAGCACCAACTTCTTTTGTTTTCCAGCTGCAACTGGAAGGAGGCTCCAACCCCCTAGTTTCTCAGGCTACAACCTGAGGGAAGCTCCAACTCCCCAAATCTCTGGCTACAACCAGAAGGAGGCTACAACCCCCAATGTTCTCCGACTACAACCGGAAGATGGATACAACTACATGTCCTTGCCTCGTCCTGCCACCCTGAAGTAGAGGTAGAATGATGGAACCACTATCACACTATCACTGTGAGATATACCGTTGTAAACCTGTACCAATAAATCTGAACCATGCATCAACCATGTATCAACCTGTAATCAACCTATACCATAAACAAGTTCATCAACCATGCACCATCCTGTAATCAACCTGTACCATAAACAAGTAAATCAACCATGAACCAACCTGTAATCAATCTGTACCATAAAAAAGTGCATCCAACCATGTACCAAGTATGTTCCAATCATGTTTCAACTACTCATCAACTATGAATAATCAATATGTACCAACATCATCAACTATACACTTCATGTATGTGTCAACTCATCAACTACTTGTCTCAACCATGTACTCAACATGTGCCACAACCAAAAGACCTCATCAATTTCATCATCCAAATCTGATTTGTAGCTCTGTA
>ML787258.1:255822-269990 GCA_009831015.1 Picea engelmannii
CGGTTACCTTTATATTCAATCTTTGGAAGTTCTCAATGTGCTCGGTAACTGAACCCTTTTGCTTGAGATTTATCAATTGGCTAAAGAAGGTATTGCTCCTTGTATCCTCATAGTGTGATATCATTTCTTCCATGAAAATTGTCAAAGTGACAAGTGATTTGCGAGAACAAAGCCATCGATACCATACAAATTGATTAGGTTCTAAATATAAAGAAGCAATTCGTACCTTTTGTGTATGTGGCACATTATGGAGATCAAAGAATTTCTCCATCTGAAGTATCCATGTGATTGAGTCCTTGCCATCAAACTTCCTCATATCAATCTTAGGAACGTGGTTGGTCTTCAAACTAAAGTTGGAGTTTCTCCATTCTTGATTCACCTTCCTTGTGTCCTTATCATGAATTTCATGGGATGAATTTTCACTTTCAAGTGTCTTCTCTATTACGAAATTTTTCAATACTTCCATGATCTCCCCTTTTAAACCATCCATCTTAGTATCCAAATTAGCTTCCATTGAATCCATCTTAGTATCCAACTTAGCTTCCATTGAATCCATCTTCTTTTGTAGTTCATTTATGTCCCTACGCATTTCTTCACCTTCATCAAGAGTCCAAGTAGGATTTTCTGGAGGCTTATTTGGTGTAGAAGTTCCCTTTTTTGGTGGCATGTTGGCCAAGTATCACTTTTGAACCTTGATTTCGAGGTGGTTCTGCTAGACAATATTTATTCTATTGTATCTCCCAAGTTTCAACCCTTCTAGGTATGAAAATGTCTTTTATGTAGTTCTCTGATATTTCTTCTCTGCAATGCCACAGGTCTGATCAAAATTGGATGTGTCAAGTGGAATTTATGGTAACTTCCCCACAACTTGTTGATTTTTGTCCTTTCTAGGAGATCTCACTTGTATAGCGCGCCCCGCAAAAAATAATTCATATAAAATTCTGAAACTTGCACAAAAAATACTACAGACTATCCACAATCCAATGAAACTAGTCCCACTCAATTTGGATACTCTAGGAATAAGTTATGATTGTTTTACCTGGAACACCTTCTTGAGACTAGTCAGATACCCTATCTCACACAAGGTGTATCTACAAATTTAAGATGACCCGGAAGATGAAATTTTTACCACAGATACCTTACTAATTTTTGTAAATAGCCTCCAGAGTTCAGGGTCTGAAATGTTACAGAAAAAAATTTAGAGCGAAAATTCCGCAATGACTCAGTTCAGGATGATTCCATAACCCTATCTTGTACAGGTTGTATCTCCGAATGTATAAGGCCTCAGGAGCTTAATTTTGAACCCAATGTACCTTGATCTGTCTACTAAATATCCTCCAAGTCGTTCCTTCTGAAACATTGTAGAAAAAAAGTTATAGCGAAAATTCCAAGGTGTCTCAGATGTAGCTGTGAAACCCCAAGACCTTGAGCTTTGATACCATATGTTAAGAACCAAATATCAATATAGCATAGAAAAACCTCAGAAAAAGTACTCAACGCCTTGAAAAAGAGATAATTTCAGATAATAAGCCTCTTCGAGGGGGACACCTCCTTTTACCCCACTTAAATGTTCAAGTACAAGATCATTCAAAATGAAAATGTCTCCTTGGTATATATAGGAGACTAGGAGGTATAATTACAACTAATGGCCTAAATACGACATAAATAAAATAACATTACTAATATAATATGCCCCAATTAAGGGGTAATGAGCCAATATTAGGGCTTAACATTATTACCTTGCTACACATACACAAGAAATATGTTAGTGATGACATAACCAAAACAAAGAGAATAAACTTATGGAAAAAAATCCTAAAAGAAAGGATCTATGTTTATGCTATGTTAGAAGTTATGGCAATTGAAAATGTAAAACGTGTTAGTGTTAGTCATAACTATTAAATGGTTGGTTAGTGTCTATGTGATTTTCATTTGAGATATTTTGGGTGCATATGATATGGCAATGTATATGGTATGACATAAGGACTTGGAAAGGGTTAACGTGAATGTTTTGGGTGGCGCATTTGGCAAGGAATGTGGTTGCATATTTCAATGGTTTGGAAATTGATTACATGGTTTAAATGATATGGTAAGTGTTGGTTGTCTTGTACTTTGGAATTGAATAGAAGAGGAGATGGACGCAACATGCAGTAAATGCACATCACTCCATACTCCCCCCATCAGGTTGCACCCTAGTATGGTTATTTTTTCATTTTGGTCTGCTAGTGGTTAAGCTCCACAATTCAAGCTTGGGAAGAAAACGCTCGGCCAACTCGCCCTTTTAAGCTCTATGTTATAGGTATGGTTCTTTTTCACCCCGTCCATGAATTACGCTCTGTGTATGAACAAACAATGGCCCAGTAATGCTTGGGTTGTGTTTTCCTGAGAATTGCAATTATGTAAATGTGTGGTTTTTCTCTCTGGAATGACTGTGTAATTGTTCAATTTGCAAGTAAAAGAATTGGTTTTGGTTGAGTTGTGCATTCATTGGTTGCTCTATTGGTTAAAATCATGGTGGGTCTCTCTGGATTTTTAAATGAATATGGGTATTATCGCTCTGTGTTTTAATGGTGGAGGGTTTCGCTCTATGTATTTTGTTTGGTTGCTTCCTCACATTTATGAGGGTAACCCTGTTTAGTCGTGTTCGAACTGCCATTTGGTTGTTTTATTTTTTCCAGAGTCATGTTCATGGGCTTATTCACATGGTCTTGGCATAAGATTATCTTAGAGGTTGGTGTTAGGGTTGCCATAACATCGACGTATATGCTTTATGGTTGTTGGGTGATATAAGTTTTGTCTCGGATTATGCTTCCTCACTAGCATTGTTATCAAATGATTCGTCTCTTAGGGAATAGACAGAGGTTATACCTCTGTGTGTTCTGGGTAACTATCACTATCCAATGGACATTCACTTCTCCTCTACAAATGCAAGATGCACTATGTGCATCATTTTTCTACCCTACCCACCATTGTTTCCTCAGTGGCTAACTATTGTGTCATTGCCCAGACCGAAAGTTATAAGGAACCATGTGGTTTCTACTATGCTTGTATCAAAGGGTCTTTGCCTATGGTCGATATGTTTTTGAGGAACTCAAGTTCTCTATGTTATTGATCACTAAGCGAACTCTTGATTACCTCTTTGTATTTGTTGTGATAGAGCCCAATTTTAAAAATCCCCAACTATTCTTGCTCCTATCGAGCATCTCTTGGTTGTCGAAGATTGATTTATCAAGGGACGTGGTTATGGAAGTTTGCATCAAGTACCTATCTCATCTTTATATGATTAAATTGGTTGAAGGTTGTGATAGAGAATGAGTAATAATGTGCAGTCAATGGGCTAACTCTTTTTCGTTATACTTTGAACCATTGTGTTCTACAACAAGGTGTTGATTTCAAATTAGAGACTCATGTGTGTATTCACTAGGCCCGATCAGGGTTATAGAAAACTATGGAATTGGTAACTGTGTGTATTTCGTTATGTTCATTGTGTATCTATTATGGAATCATCATGCATATTATGAATGGTTGCATTGACAGTGATGAAATTCGGGGTTATGTTGACTGTGGTTCTGTTACAAAAAATTATTGGTTGAGATGATGAAGAGTGTGTGGAATCAGGCATGTTTTAGAAGTCTGTTCAAATTGGAAAGGGACTTGTGCATATGTTTTAATTGGTCGATTGTGAATTTATGGACAGTGTATGATATTTTTATAGCGATGTATTATGGATAGAGGTCGAGCAATGTTGTTGTGTGTTTTCTTTCGATTCTTAAAAGGAAAGGAAAGAAATTAGAGACCAATCATTCTCTTAACATGATTGTTGAAAGTTGTTTCAATTATGAGTATAATTGCAAACTTCTCTAATTGAGAAGTTTTGAAAAATTTGAATGTTGAACGGTGAACAGTTTTGATACACAATAATTATTGAATTGGTGTTGGTATTTTTTGTATTGAGTACAGAGTTATGTTTATTGATTACTTGATTTGTTTTATTGACAGTATTCGTTATTTCCCTACCATTATCTCACTTTTTCGCACATTACAAGTCCCCTCACCTTCCTGGATTCACTATTCACTCGGTGTTCTTAAAATTAAATTATTATTAAATGAAAACTTTGTATTATAGTAGTTGAAGGATGGCATAGGGATGAGTTACAGTTGATATGTTTTGTTATTACAATACAGTTGATTATTTGATAATTTGTTGAGCAGTAATCATGTCTACCCCCCTTCATTTTACCATTTTTTTCTCAATACAATCTCTCATATATCCCAGAACCCTTATTCACCCCCTTCTCATTGACAAGTATTAAACGATTTTATGGATTGGATTGCATGAGTTTGATGTGTTGTTGAGCCAAACTCTGTTTCATATTTAAAGAGATGTCATGTATGGTTTGTTGAAGAAACTACTTGCTAAAAATTAATGCATACATGAATGAGCTTCTTCATCAGAGGTAGCGATGGTCGGGGTAACAAGGGAAGAGGAAATTGTAACATGGGCCATAGAAGGCCAAGGTTTTCTATACATTTTTATGCAGACACACAATATTTGAGCCAGTTATTTCAAGCTGGATTTTTTAACTGGATTGGACAAGGAGTGGTCCAACCTAGGCCAGAAAGGCCTCCTTTCCAAACCTCGCATGTCCCTAGTATCCCAGTTCCCCCTCATGTCTCATTACAACCTAAAGTCCTTGAAAATGATAGATGGAAAGAGATTTTCCACCCGACAGTATCCCAACATTGTGGCTGGCCCAATTTGTCTCTACCTGCTCCTCCTCCACTGGTTCACCAAATTGTCCAAGATTATCCTAGACACTCACTAGTCCAATCTTCCCATGCAAGAAAAAGGTTAAAAATCAAAGCCCACCATGCTCTTAATAAAGGAAAAGCTATTGCTACCCCCTCCTCTCCCTCAAATGACTCTGCCAAATATGTTTCATCTTGCATGCATTTGAGAGATGGTTGTTCTCATGTTATCAATGAGATCAGGCCTAAAGGCTCCACACAGCCTAAGGCAAATTCAAATAAATAAAAAGGAGACAGCAACAATAAGGGAAAAATTGCCTCCTAGAGTGGCAAATATGGTTTTTGAGTGTTTTTATTTATTGATTGTTGAGAACAGTTGACTTCTGAAGTTTTGGACAACATACTATTTTTTGGATGTGTTGGATATTATATTTTTGGATATGGTTTCAAATATCATTCATATTAATTTTCAAATTATGAGAGTGATGATGGGAGCCACAAGGAGGGATGTGTTTGATTGATTAACTAGTTGTGTTTATGCTTGTTAAAGAAACTAAAGGGAGTCACAAGGGGTCCCACCTACTAGTTATTATTTATTAAAGACCCTTATAATTATTTTATTAATTTTCCCCCTAAACTAAAAAGTTAGTTGAGTTTTAGTTAACTTAACTAAAGAGGTATTTTAACTACTTCAACTAATTTTGATTGCTTAAAGGCAAAAAGAGAAGGGGGAACAAGGGGAGAATAGAAGGAGAAAGCATACTAAGGTATGCTCTTGAGTTTTATTGAGAAAATTCAGTTTTCATTCATTTTTTAATTCATTGAAAGCCTAATTCTCTTTTATGATAGCAGGGTCCTATTGTAGACAGCAAGATCAAGGTTGAATTACATCATTCAGACACTTTCTTTTCAGAGGTGTTGATCTATCTTTGATAATCTGTGTAGACTTGTCTGTTTGTGAATTAAATTTCATGACTGATAAAGGATATTGTGTAGAGTCAAGTGAGAAGAAATATGTAGCAAGTTGATCCAAATTTTAAATTTCAGTTTTTTTACTTTCTGTCAGAAGTCTTTTTGTATGGTTTTCATCAGGGACATCTAGGTTTAACTTTGCTCCAAACTTCCTCGAGGAATTTTGTAAAGAGAATGATTCTTCGATAAATTGGAATGAAATAAGCGATTGCTTTATGTCTCATCTGTGTTGATTATTGACTTGGTATTTTTTACTTTTGTCTCTCGATTTATTTATGCATCTGTTATATTTAGAAAATTACATAAACATTGAATTTTTCAGCAATCTTTCATTTATAAAAAATTTGTCCCAAGCCCTTGTAACCAATACTTGTGGATTAGGAAACAATTTTTTATGGCTATAAACATAGGGTGATATTCCCGTCTATCTTGCTTTAGCCAAGTAAGATCTAAAAATGCTTGAGTAAGATCATTACATATCTTTTCCTAATCATTTATTTGGTGACCATACTGGCTAGATATTCAATATCTCTTTGGTTAATTTTCATGCTTCATTATCATCAAATATACCTATTTTTCTAATATTGATTCTTTGACTATTTCATTTCTTAATGAATGTACCTATTGCAAGGAAGCCTAATATTGAGCCCGGTCTTCAAGATCAGGCTAGCATTGCTTTAAACTTGTTTAACACCATTTTAGACACTGCTAATACTCGGGTTGAGCTTAATTGTTCATGGGCAGCAATTGAACAAGACATAAGTTCCCAAGAACGTTGGGAAGCTAGATGTAGACAGCTTAGGAATCAGCCATAACTCTCTTTTTCCTTCATCTTTGTCCTTCTTTTCATGTCCTTAAACCCTCATGTTTCTACTAGAAGAAGAGGCTTATCACTTGAAATTAATCTTATTGCTTAAATAGGAAGAAGGAACGATGTGTCAAAGTGATCTAAGGAGAACCTTGTCTGATTCATCCATATCGTCTTTCTCTCCCTTACCTATTATCCACAAGATGGAATCTAGTGGTGGCTATGGTGGCACTGTAGGTTCTTCTTCATCTCAATATTCATCTTGGTCAATGATTGGTAGCTTATATAGTCACCAAGTCCCTGTCCAATCTACCACAAACCCCTCCAAAGTCATTAAAAAGTATGGGCTTTTTCAATTTGAAGAATATGCCACAACCACATTGTGGCATGTTTCCTCTCCTCTTAACCTGGCACCTACTACTCACCCACTTCCTAAATTTAAAGAGCATCTCCCTAGGTTTTCAGGCAATAACACTGTCACTGCGAATGAACACTTGGTGGCATTTTCTAATGCCTGCCATAACATAGGAGCCAATCACAATGATACTTGTATGTGCTTATTTGTCAATTCCCTTGAAGGGAAGGTTGCAGCTGATTTCTTTGACCTTCCTCCTAAGATTTTGTCTACTTGGGAGGAATTAGTCTATTGGTTCAAATCCACCTATGGGCAATCCAAAATCCCATCCAAGCAGTTACGGGAATACAAGAGAATATATTATAAGGATGGTGAGACCATCAAGTCCTTCAACTTGTGGTTCACCAAGTTATACAATCAAATCCGTGAACGCATTCGACCTCATAACCAAGCCTCTTTCATGCATTATTATAATGCATTACCTTCCCCTTATCGTCATAGGCTTGAGGAAAAGGCCATTGATAACCTTAGTTCCACTCTGCATACTTGTTTAGAGTATGAAGAATAGATTGAAAGAACAGGCCTTCCTCAGGGAGAATCAGTTAAACAAACAGACATGTCTGCCCTCTTACAGCTTGTACAAGACATGAATAATCATATGATAGCATATGAGCGAAAGGGAAATGTCTCCACTCTTACCCTTGGAGCTTCATCCTCTTCTGCACCCCTCTTTAGAAATCCAAATGAAAATAATTTTCATCCTAATCTTATCATGCCTCGTAGTTGGTGTAAATTTTGCGAGGAACACCATGAGGAAAGTACATGTGAGGTAAGGAAGAGTATCAGAGATAAAATCTTTGGTAATATACCTGAAACTACCATCGTTGTTCTAGATTTTTCAAAGCCAGAAGATGTCAGGATCATCAATACTAAGAATAAATCCTATGCTCCCAAAAGAAAATATGATCCTCCCTGCAACTCTTCTAGCTCAAGATCATCCTCACCATCAGCTACTTTTCAGGTTCCTAAATCTCCTAACAGTCAAGGAACTACCTCCCCTCTCCCCTCTTCCAAACACAATATTCTAAATTAGTTGGCCAACATCAAAGCAGATGCAACCCTTCTGGACATGGTTGTCGTCCCTGAACAATAGAGGCATCTAAAAAAAATCATGGAAGGAAAATATTTTGTTGTATCCAACCTCTTTGAAGAGGTAGATGAACAGGATTCATCTTTAAATAAAGTAGGTGTACATAACTTTAGATACCCGATAAAAAAATCCCCCTTTTTATATTTCTGTTAAGATAATGAATAAGATTTCCCATTGTTGTCTCATTGACGGCGGTTTGGGCCCAACTGTAATGTCAAATATTATTATGGAAGAGCTAGGATTGTCTTGTACAAATGAAAACGCCAGAAGCATGCTCTCTTATAATAGTCTACAACAAACGACCATAGGTGAAATCAAGGATGTGACCTTGGTTTGTGCGTGCACCCTGAAATAAGGACAACCCTTAATATTCAGGTAATCAATATGCCAATAAGTAACTACTTGATCATCCTAAGAAGATATTGGCAAGCTTTGACAGATGGATACCTCTCACTCGACAGGACACACTTGTTTGTTCCTCGAAATGGTAAAAAAATCATAGTCCTTAGAGAGGGAAGGATTTCACCTTAGATAGGAAGTGTTCCACAGCCTAATGTGAATTATAACGGAGGACCTAGGAGTGTATTCCATCTTCGTCGAGGAGGATAACACTCCCTTGGAAAAAATCAACTTAGATGATGGTATGTGGCATATGCACTTTGATGGTTCATGCTCCAATGAAGGAAACAAAGCTGGCATTATCTTGTACTCTCCTGTGGGGAAAATTCATAACTTTTCTTATAGGTTAGAGTTTGCTTGCACAAACAATGTCACTGAATTCGAAGCTTTACTATTAGGCATTGAAAACGCCTATAGTATGAGTTGTGGTTACCTTACAATTTTTGGGGATTCCGAGCTTGTTGTGAACCTTGTACGTAAGATATATTCCCCTAGAAAAAAGTTGATGAAAAGCTACACCCAAAATGTTTGGGCACTTATATAAAACCTACTATCTTTCAACATTACTCATGTTAAGAGGGAATTGAACTCAATGGCTGATCGGTTAGCTATTTTTGCAGCCTCTCCTAATCGACAACTTTTGCCTCAAAGACCTAATTGTACTTTTCAATTTATATATCATCTAGACATCCCTGAAAATATAGAATCATGGAAGGTCTTTAGTAGTGATGAGAGCATCTGTGATTTCATTCAAAATGAACCTTATAAGCCTAAGGAAATTATATCAATGGAAGATAACAAGATTCCTAAGGGCTTGACTCCTATAGAGAGTTCATTTTCATTGAGTGATGTAGGAAATAAATAGAAACATAAAGTAGAGGGGTCGAAAAGGAAGTTGGGTGAAACCATCTCCTTGAACATTGGAACACCTGAATCTCCAAAGAATGTTAAAATAGGTTCCCAATGTTCTGATGAAGAAAAAATGAATTTTTACAGACTGCTTGGTGAATTTCAAGATGTTTTTCTTGGTCTTATGAGAATATTAGTGGTTTTGATCCTGCTCTTACACATCATGCCATTCCTATCAAGGAGGGCATAAAAATTGTTAGGAAAAAACAAAGACCTATCAACCTTGCACTAGAAGCAACTATTCGAAAGGAGTTGGAAAAAATCTTGAAGGTTGGAATTATCTTTCTGGTTAAGTATTCAGAATGGGTTTCTAATTTGATTCTCGTTCAGAAAACAACTGGTAATATTAGATTATGCATAGGTTTTCGCACATTGAATCGAGATAGCATAAAAGATCACTTTACTCTCCCTAATATGGAAATGATTTTGCAGCATGTTGCAGGATCACAGATGATGTCCTTACCTGACAGTTTCTCTAGTTACAATCAAATCAAGGTAAAAAGGGTAGATAAATATAAAACCACCTTTATTACTCGTTGGGGCACTTTTTCTTATGAATGTATGCCTTTTGGCTTATCTAATGCAGGTACCACTTTTCAAAGAGCTATGCAAATAGATTTTGACGATTTGATCGGCAAGATTATTCAGATCTATCTTGATGACTTAACTATGTATTCTAAAAATCGATCAGATCATTTTGGTCATCTTAAAAGAGTTATCATGCGATGCAGGAAATTTGTCATTTCTCTAAACCCTTCTAAGTCTATTTTTGGCATTACCAAGGGCAATCTCCTTGGACACATTGTCTTTGATTCAGGAATAAGCATTAATCCTGAAAGGATTGATGGTATCCTTAATCTCTCTGCTCCTACTTCCAAGAAGGAGGTTCAATATTTTATGGGTGTTATTAACTTCATCTGTAGGTTTGTTCCTGATTTTGTTGTAATGGTCAAACCAATTCATAATCAGCTTAAGCAAGATCATTATTTTTCTTGGACAGATGATGTCAAAAATTCTTTTGTAGGGATCAAGAAAGTAATCAGTTCCGCACCGGTTTTGGCGAAGCCGGATTTTGAGAAAGAATTTATGGTATATACTAATGCCACAAAGGAAGCAGATTCTCCTATCCTCATCCAAGGTTATGACCAAGGTAATGAAAAACTAGTGGCTTACATGAGTCAAATCTTGTCTGGTGATGAATTTAAATATTCTTTTATTGAAAAACATGTTTTCGCTCTTGTTAAATTTGTTGAAAAGTTTCTCCACTTCATCTTAGGTAAGCAAACGTTGGTAAAAGTCCCTTTACCCACTGTCAAGTTTTTGCTCTCACAGACTTATCTTTCAGGGAAGCTTTCACATTGGCTTTCCAAGATCCAGGAGCATGATTTAACTATCGTGACTTCTAACACCATCAAGGGACGAGACTTATCCCTTCACTTAGCTCAACATGTTGAAACTAGTGAAGAAATTGATGAACATGATAGTTCCCTATCAGCTCTATTCTACATTGATAATAAAATCCTTCATGTTTCTACTTGGTACAAAAATTTGGTTTACTATTTGAAAAATCAAAGATGTCCAGATAACTTAGACACTCACCAAAGAAGAAGGCTCTGTCTCGAATCTGCTAGATACATCATTATAAGATACTTCGTGTTTAGAAGATTTGTTGATGGTATGTTGCTTCGTTGTGTAAACGATGAGGAAGCACAAAAACTATTGAAAGAAACTCGTGGTTCTTCAAATTTTGTTATTCACATAGGAGGTCATTTTTCTGCTAAAACCACTGCTTTTAAGATTATTAGAAAAGGATACTATTGGCCTTCAATCTTTCACGACTCTTATGTTTTTTCGAGATCTTGTGACAAGTGCCATAAATTTGCTGGGAAAGACCACCTTTCAGCCATGCTATTACAACCTGTCCTCCCGGATTTTCCTTTTTCAAAGTGGGGATTGGATTTTATTGGTCCTATTAATCTTCTATCTTCAGTAGGAAAAATTTTGATTTTGACAGCCACATACTATTTTACAAAATGGGCTGAAGTTGTCCCACTTAAACATTCGACAGATGATCAAGTGATTTATTTCCTTGAAAAGAACATCTTTTCCAGATTTGGTCTTCCTTTGGAAACTATTACAAATAATGGTCCAGCTTTTATTTATGTTAAGCTAACTCAATTTTTAGCTAAGTTGGGGGTTAAACATTTCACCGCATCAGCTTATTATCCCCAAGTAAATGGGCAAACCAAATCTACCAATAAGAATCTGGTGTGAAATATCAAAAGGCTCATTGAAGATAATCCTCATCAATGGCACACTCTCCTCACTTACGCCCTTTGGGAAGATCGAACCACCACCAAGGTGAGCACTGGTTGCACTCCTTTCCATCTTGTTTATGGTCAAGAAGCCATTCTTCCTACTGAGCTGGAACTTTCCTCCTTAAGGTTAATGCTATAGATCGAAGAATTAAATTCTTCTTATGTTTCACAAAGGATGAACGCAATCTTGGCTTTAGAGGAGAAAAGTACATTTTCCTTGGGTAATATAAAAAGGAGACAACAAATTGTTAAGAAGTATTTCAACAAGACTGTCAAATTTAAAGTCAGTGAGAAAGTATTGTTGTGGGATTCATCTCATGTTGATAGGGGAAGACACTCAAAGTTTCAAAAATTATGGTTGGGTCCTTTCAAGATTGCTTTTATACTGGGTACAAACTCTTACATTCTAAAATATTTACAAGAGCGATTGTTTTCCTACAACACTAACGGTTCTCACTTAAAACACTACGTGGAACCAACTTGAAGAGTTAACGTTGTTTGGATTGTCATGTATATTAGTAGTTTAGTTATGTTTTCATTTTAGTAGTTTTCATTACTGCCTTTTCAATTTTTCTTTTAAAACAATTTTCAATTATGATTTCATTTTAGTAGTTTTCCTTTTGTTGTTTGCATTTCTGTTGTTTTCAATTTTGCAGTTTCATTTCTATTATGACATTTCTTTCTTTTTTTCTTTTGATTTCAATTTTTGGTCAAGAATAAAATGTTGGATCAATTATGCCATAGCAACACTCCTGCAAAGTATTGTTAGTCAATAACAATCAAGCTTACACAGATGTTATGATGTTCCCCCTAAAAGAATCATTGAATTTGTTATCCTACTGTCTTATGAGATAGTTGGTTACACCTTGCTTTTGCTTTCCATTTCTTCATCCATTTTGATATTCAAAAGAGCAAGTCCATAAAACTTTTCTCCTTGAAGTAAAGAGCAAATTCTGGTTGAATGATTATTCTTACAGGGATAAACCCCCTCATACTTAACACTTTCCATGAGTTATTCCCAAATTCCTGGTCATTTATCCATTAAATCCATTCACTTCCCCCTGTTGCATAATCATTATGATTTATAACTTCTTGATATGATGTTACTTGGTCTTCGAAACCATACATTTTGAGTTCTTAATCTGTTGGAAACAGATTTCCATGTGGAGTTGTCAGTTTGTTGAAGATTAAAATCGTAACAAAGAATTTAGCCCGCAAAGTATTGCTAAAGCCCTATTATTTAAACTATGCTAATAACATAATACTAGTAGGTGGGACCCCCTTGTAGACTGGAGGCTCGGAGATAGTCATATCACACATTTTTTTTTGTTGTTTTGATTCTTCTTAGAGGGTCCTATATGGTTGATAATGCAGTCTTGGTTTCATTTTGGATATAGTAACAAGTGGATGATGCATTTTATGGGATGTTCTGCTATTTAAAGCTTTATTTTTATGTTATGATTGGCATATATTTACAGTTTCTATGTTTAACCATGTCACCATAATTTATTACCTGGCTACACATACACAAGAAATACGTTAGTGATGACATAACCAAAACAAAGAGAAAAAAATTATGGAAAAAAATCCTAAAAGAAAGGATCTATGTTTATGCTATGTTAGAAGTTATAGATATTGAAAATGTAAAACATGTTAGTGTTAGTCCTAACTATTAAATGGTTGGTTAGTGGCTATGTGATTTGTATTTGAGTTATTGTGGGCGCATATGATATGGCAATGCATATGGTATGACATAAGGACTTGGCAAGGGTTAACGTGAATGTTTTGGATGGCGCATTTGGCAAGGAATGTGGTCAAAGATTTCAATGGTTTGGAAATTGATTATATGGTTTAAATGATATGGTGAGTGTTGGTTGTCTTGTACTTCTAAATTGAATGGAAGAAATGGAAGCAACGTGCAGTAAATGCACCTTGGTCCATATTTCCCCCATCAGGCTGTCACCCTAGTATGGTTCTTTTTGCATTTTGGTCTGCTGGTGGTCAAGCTTTGTAATTCAGGCTTCAGAACAAAACGCTCAGTCATCTCGCCCTTTTAAGCTCTCGGTTTTAGGTATGGTTCTTTTTCACCCCATCCACGAATTATGCTCTATGTATGAATGAAAAATGGCTTAGTAATGCTTGGGTTGTGTTTTCCTGAGAATTGCAACTGTGTAAATGCGTGGTTTTTCTCTCTGGAATGACTGTGTAATTGTTTGATTTGCAGGTAAAAGAATTGGTTTTGGTTGAGTTGTGCATTAGTTGGTTTCTCTGTTGGTTAAAATCGTGGTGGGTATCTATGGATTTTTAATTGAATATGGGTATTATCGCTCTGTGTTTTAATGGTCGAGGGTTTCACTCTATGTATTCTGTAATGACCCTTTTCCTATTACTGTAAATAATTTCATAATAATCTGAAACACTAGCTAAATTATGATTAATTATGATATAACCTTAAATTGATTACAAGTTATTAATTAATTATTTTGGATTATACTTAAGCTGAAATAT
>ML787258.1:300651-331109 GCA_009831015.1 Picea engelmannii
AATGTAACATGTTAATATGTAATGCTTCTTATATTGTGGTTGGGTGATCGTGGGAAGGCACTAGCCTCGGAGCAGGTAAACGACTAACAATATCCATACCCATTCAAAGTGAATTTTATTATTGTTTTTGTAATTGAATTTAAAAAAAAAAATTGTTTATGTATGTAGTTGTCGACACCTGATGTACTTGACAATGTGGCAACTATGAGGACATGTTTGAATTGGACCCGGTTGAGACAATTAAAAATATTGTGAGAAAAAAAACATCGACCTTACTAAGTTGTTTACGCGTGAACCAATGGAGGAGATTGCACAAATATGTGGAGTTTTGATGGAGGAAATAAAACGATCTGTGGTAAGCGACATATTTTAAAAAGTTTATTTATCACATATGTTCATTTATGAATTTTGTTTTGCTACTTTTATATGATCTGAATAAAATATATTTTCTTTTTATAGGAATTATTCATAAAACTTCAGCAACCTGCTCCTGAGGATGGTGTTGGTAGCAACAATGCTCAAACACCACAACGTCTTACCGCGAGCCACATACCTGTGAGGTTCTTTGACTCTCTGTATGTGGCTGACAACCCCGTGATTGATATGATTGAACCTTCTAGGGCCCATGACACAACATCGACACAATGCATGCTAGACCAAGCACTTGATGGTAGATATGATGCAATTGGTGATTCTACACATTGTTGGTTGTGGAGCCTGATTATATTCCAAATTCAGAGGTCTTTGTGTTCAGTCGTGTTTATACCCCATGAAGACTTTACACCCTAGAAGAATCTACACTCTTCCATGCGAGGGAGTGCAGAGGGGGGTTACCCCCTCTGTGGGGTCCGGGGGCAAGCGGGGGTTCAAGGGTAGCGTCTCCTGATGGGTGTTCAGGGGCAAAGCCCCCGAAGGAAAAATTTCCTTGTAAATGTATATTGTAATTTCATTATAAATGTGGACCATTCATTATAAGGTCACAGATCTAACGGTAGAAATTATGTTAGGGTTTTTTTCCTTAGAAGGCAACCCTCTTTTATGAGGGAAATTTATTGCGGCTAAGTATGATAGCAAATGTTGTATTATGAGATAGGATACTATGAGAGAACGAAGAGGAAGTTAAAGCAGGTTTGTTGTAGGTTGTATCCCTTCATTTGCTGGATAATAATAAAGGAAGGACCTGACAATTTCTCTGGTGGACGTAGCCCACACTGGGTGAACAACGTATATCTGTGTCTCTATTGTATTGTGTATCTTATGTGTTTTATTTATGCATTTGTTTTATTGTATTGCTCTGCGATATTGTTTTTCTAACAACTGTTATCAGAGAGAAAGGTAACTCGCGGGAAAAGAGGGTTTCTGGTTTGAGTGGGAGCAATGTCGAAAGATGGAAAGTTTAGGGTCAAAAAATTTAATGGCCAAAACTCCCAGTTATGGAAGATGCATATGGAAGATTATTTATATCAGAAGGATCTATTCCTACCATTGAGTGAAATAGAAAAGAAGTTGACGGCTATGAAGGATGAAGAATGGGAGATTCTTGATAGAAAGGATTTAGGAATGATAGGGCTGAGCCTGACAGCGTCGGTGGCTTTTAATATTTTGAAAGAAAAGACAATGAAGGGTTTGATGGACGCATTGGCTAAATTGTATGAAAAACCCTCGGCATCCAATAAGGTATTTCTAATGAAGATATTACTTAATATGAAGATGTCAGAAGGTGGGTCTGTTGCAGATCATTTAAATGAATTTAATACGGTTACTAATCAACTAAGTTTTGTGAAAGTGGACTTTGATGATGAGGTCGGGGCACTTCTAATATTGTGCTCATTACCAGAAATTTGGAACGGCTTGGTCATGGTTGTAAGTAACTCTGTCTTTGGTTCAAATACTTTAAAGTTTGATGATGTTTTTGGTGTTATCCTTAGTGAGGAAATGCGATGGAAAATCACTGGTGAGACATCAGGTAATGCGTTGAACATGGAAAGCAGGGGAAGACAAAAGGATAGAGGAAAGGGCTCAGGGAACCGCGGGAATTCTAAGAAGGGAAGATCCAAATCCAGACTTGGAAAGATAGAGTGATGGAATTGTGGGAAGAAAGGACATCTGAAGAAAGACTGCAGAGCTCCAAAGAAGCAAAGAGATGGACAGCAGGAGAGAAATCAAGAAGCAAATGTAACAGGTGATGTGTTACAAGATGCTTTGATTCTTTCTGTAGATAATATTTATGAGTCTTGGGTGGTATATTCAAGGGCTTCATTTCATGCCACACCCCATAGGAAACATTTTCTATATTATGTTCAAGGTGATTTTGGACAGGTTCATTTGGGTGATGATGCACCATGCAAAATTGTTGGAATGGGAAACGTAAAAATAAAGAAAAGCAATGGAAACCAATGGTTGTTGAAAGAGGTAAGACATGTTCCAGATCCAAGGAAAAATATAATATCAACAGGAAAGTTGGCAAGTGAAGGTTGTATATCCATATTTACAGATATGACGTGGAAGGTCATCAAAGGATCATTGGTGATAGAAAAATGAGAGAAGGTAGGTACATTGTATTTATGTATTGGTAGTACTGACTCCTTTATCTCTTTAGCTTCTACAGGAGTGGATACAGCATTGTGGCATCATAGGCTTGGACAACATTAGTGATAAGGGGATGCGTATACTTCACAAACAAAATTTGTTGCTAGATCTTAAACAAATTGATTTGGACTTCTGTGAGCATTGTGTTTATGGAAAACAGAAGAGAGTTAGATTTCTTGGAGTCGAAAAAGAAAATAAGAGTGAAAGTTTAGAGCTTGTGTGTACAAATGTATGGGAACCAGCTTGGGTATCATCTCTTGGTGGCTCTCATTACTATGTTACTTTTATTGATGATGCAACTAGAAAAACTTGGGTTTATTGCATTCGACAAAAATCCAATGTTTTTGATACTTTTAAGAAATGGAAAGCTTTGGTTGAGAATGAGACAGGAAAAAATTTGAAGTGTCTCAGATCAGATAATGGAGGTGAATATTGCAGCAAGGATTTTGATGATTATTTTTCATACCATGGGATTCGTAGAGACAAGACAGTTCCAAGAAGACCACAAGAAAATGGTGTGTCAGAAAGGATGAACGGGACAATCATGGAGCGTGCAAGGAGTATGAGATTGCATGCTGGTTTTCCCTTACATTTCTAGGTAGATGTTGTAGATATTGTTGTTTACTTAATAAACAGAGGACCTTCAAGCTCTTTGGATGGTAGAATTCCAGACGAGGCATGGACAGAAAAAAAGGTAAACTATTATTTTTTGAATACTTTTGGTTGTGAAGCATTTGTCCATATTGATAAAGAAAATAGAACAAAGCTTGAGGCAAAATCCAAGAAGTGTACCTTTATTGGATATGTTGTTAATGATTTTGGTTATCACCTATGGGATTATGAAAATAACAAAATCATTAGGAGTAGAGATGTCATATTCAATGAGAAGGTCATGTACAAAGATCAGTAGCAGGGAAAGAAACAGAAAAAAGAAAAACCAGAATACACAGTGCTTGATGAGATCACTGGAAAATAAATTCCAAAGGAACCAGAAAATAAAAAATGTACAACAACAGGAGAAACAGGTACCTCAAACTCCTGCAAGTGTAGTTAGAAGATCTACCAGGTTAAGTATACCCCCTGAACGATACTCTCCTTCATTGTATTATTTATTGTTGATTGATTCTGGTGAACCAGAATGTTATGAAGAGGCAATGCAGGTAGACACCAAAAAGAAGTGGGAGCAAGGAATGAAGGAGGAAATGGATTCCTTGGTAAATAACCAGACTTGGGACTTGGTACAATTGCCTACAAGAAAAAGAGCATTGCAGAATAAATGGGTTTACAAGTTGAAGGAAGAAGATGGAGGAGAAAAGCGGTAAAAGGATAGACTTGTTGTAAAGGGGTTTGCACAAAAGAAATGTATAGATTTTGATGAAATATTTTCTCCTGTTGTTAAAATGATTTCAATTAGAAATATTTTGAGTCTCGTGGAAATAGAAGATTTGCATATTGAACAGTTAGATGTAAAAACATATTTTCTCCATGGGGATTTGGAGGAAGAGATTTATATGCAACAGTCATAGGGGTATGAGGTCAAAGGGAAGGAGAATTTGGTATGTAGGTTGAAGAAGAGCTTGTATGGCCTAAATCAATCTCCAAGGCAGTGATATTTGAAGTTTGACAAGTTTATGACAGAACAGGGTTATAGTAGATGTCATTCTGATCATTGTGTTTATTTTAAAAAGCTAGAAAATGGAAGCTATATTATCTTGCTATTATATGTAGATGACATGCTTGTTGCAAGGTCTAATATGCAGGATATAAATGTGCTCAAGAAGACAATAGATAATTCATTTTCAATGAGGGATTTGGGTACTGCAAAGAAAATCCTTGGTATGAGAATAACAAGAGACAAGAAAAATCGCAATTTGACATTGTCTTAGGGTGAGTACATAGAGAAGGTGTTGGAAAGGTTCAGAATGCAAAATGCAAAACCAGTTAGTACACCTTTAGCCAACCATTTCAAATTAACTAAGGAAATGTATCCCAAGGCACAGGAGGAGATAGAATACATGTCCAAAGTCCCTTATTCATCAGCAGTTGGCAGCTTGATGTATGCGATGGTTTGTACAAGACCAGATATTGCACATGCAGTGGGAGTTTTGAGCAGGTATATGAACAATCTAGGTAAAGAACATTGGGAGGCAGTAAAGTGGATTCTCGGGTATTTGAGAGGTACTACTGCTCATGCATTATTTTTTGGAGGTTCAAACTTTTTCTACAAGGATATGTTCATTCAGATATGGCAAGTGATAAAGATAGCAGGAGGAGCACCACAGGGTATGTTTTTACTATAGGTGGAATAGCAGTAAGTTGGATTTTGAAACTACAAAAGGTTGTTGCACTTTCAACAACAGAAGCAGAGTATGTTTCTGCTATAGAGGCTAGTAAAGAAATGATTTGATTACAGAGGTTTATGGAGGAATTGGGAAAGAAGCAGGAGAATAGCAGGTTGTACTATGACAGTGAAAGTGCCATTCATATTGCAAAGAACTCAGCCTTCCATTTGAATACTAAGCATATACATTTGAGGTACCATTTCATATGATCCATCTTGGAAGATGGACATTTGAAGTTGGAAAATATACACACTAGCTATAATCCCGCAAACATGTTAACAAAGGGAGTAACCAAGGAGAAACTGAGTTCTTGCTCAGTTTCAGTTGGTCTTCAAGCATTGAGGTGAAGATGAGAAATTTGCTAGGTTCAAGAAGGTTCATAGTCCAGCAGATACAACAGTGGTGGATTTGTTGAGATCAATCTTAAAGTGGGAGATTGTTGGTTGTGGAGCCTGATTATCTTCCAGATTCAGAGGTCTTTTTTTTCAACCATGTTTATACCCCATGAAGACTTTACACCCCAGAAGAATGTACACTCTTCCACATGGGGGAGTACAGGGGGGGATTCATTATAAGGTCGCATATCTAACAGTAGAAATTGCCTTGTAAATGTATATTGTGTTGGCATCTTCACGGGTCGAGTGTGCTTTTCATTGATGGCAAGATCAGAGTATGCGTCGATGGCACAAGAATAGCAACGATGTTGGCAGAGCAATGTTGAAAAGGTTATAGGAAGAGTGTGCATGGAAAGAAAAATAGTGAATACATAGAAGAGCAAGCTCATAAGAGATAGTGCTTTGTGCTTTACAGAAGCACGGACAAGGTCCAAGTCATCAGGACTCGTAGAAGGATCAAAGGTTGAGACCTTTGGCACTTAGAAATTCTTCCAAGATGGGAGGAATGAAGCTCAGGAGGAGGAGAGACGTGGGTCGCCGACCGTGGATCGAGGAGTGTTGTGGGCCGTTAGATCAGAGTCCAATGACCAGAGGAAGTGTAGATGAGGATATCAGATCTCAACCGTTGATCTGAGTGTGTAGACCAACAACTGATGGATCCTAAGGAAAGTGTACCAGACAAGTTCTGAAGGCATCGGAACCATCCATTGTCCAAAGCAAACATGGCCAAAGATCATCATTTCTCTGACTGAAAGGTCAAAGGAAGGAGGTGCTTTAACCCCTCGAACTCATGATATGTGAAGTCGCGAAATGACTTGAGCCATAGGATCTAGAGGACATGTGGAGAAAGATCATCATTTCACTGATTGAAAGGTCAAAAGAAGGAGGTGTTATAACCCCTCGAACTCGCGATATGCAAAGTCGTGAAATGACCTGAGTCGTTCGATCCAGAGGACACGTGGTAATAATTGTGATATGCAAAGAATTGTGAATCGGGAGAACTATGTCGAGCAGCTCGCAGATATCACGAAATGCGAAATCCTAATGAGATCTGGACTGTTGAACCACAGAGAGATGTGGGTCGGTGATCTGGAGCAATCTTCGGAGAATCGAGACTCGAAAGAAGGGAGGTGCTCTAACATTCAACATCGCGAAACACGAAATCCTGAAATGCAGAAAGTGATCACAGTCGTTGATCAAGGAAGAATTTTGGATTGTTGATTTGGCACGATGAAGAACGAAGGAAAAATTTGTGAAAGTAAGATATGGACTATTGGATCACTGAGGAGCGTGAGTCGTCGATTTGGCACCTGTGGATATCGGGAGTTCAAGAATCTGGAGCATAGAGGAAGTCATTTTCCAAAGTCATGAAATGTGAAGTCACGAAGTTGATATGAGTCGTTGATTTCAAGGGAATCGAGGACCGTCAATTTGGTCTCAAGAAATTCGTCGATTTGGGGATCGGGAATTTGGAGAACATAGGTGAGCGAATTCACAAAGCTCGCAATGTCCCGAAGTGCGAAATCGTGAAGCGCCTGTTGGCGTAGGCCTGTGGTCACAGCTAGTGGTCACATCAATGGAAGAGAAGGGAAGGTGCTAGTGGTGCTAGGCTCCATTTCAAAGTTTCACGAATCAGGAAAACCAAGGTGACTCACAGTTGATCACCCAAAATGCGAAATTTTGAAATGACTATTGGTTAGGTGCTTGGTCACTGTCGGTGGTCACATGAAAGGAAGGGGTTTAGCCAGAAGAGATAGCGCCCACTGTACAGTTTTTCACAGAAAGGGAAAAAGGCACCAAGAACATGAGCGCACGAAGGATCTATGGGGAACTGCCAGAAACCATTGATTGTTTCTACACAGAGAGTTTGAATAGGCTTCAGGGTGATCGACAAAGACGATGAAGAGTCTCGACTACCAGAGAGGCTAAGTAATCGCAGCATAACCGGCACTGATGATGATCTCACAAGAAACATAACTACCAGAGAAGCTGAAGAGTCTTGAGGCATCTGTCAATGGTATGAAGACTCATCATAGAGATGATTGACAGATGGAAAAGCGTTGAAGATTGTAGCCACCGGAGAAGCCAAAGAGTCTCAGCATAACAACCATGAATGAAGAAAAGACTCATTGTAATCACTAGAGGGGATGAAGAGTTAGTTGTATGATCTGGCAGAGGACTTGGGATTATAAATATATGCAGAACAAAGAAGAGCAGGTTGTTGCTGTTGAGAGTGATTCATGCGGGTAAAATCAGATTGTGTGCAGTAGCTAAAGGAGAGAGAAGAGGCATAGCACATAGAATAGAAATGCATATCTGAGAAAGAAAGAGGAGGTCGAGGTGCGTGTGCCAAAGACAGAGTAAAAGAATAGAAAGCTCAAAGAAGAATGCAAGAAGGAAGACATTGATGTAGGTAGAGCATATCAATGCAGCAGTACAGTGATAAGACTGGTAAGCTATAGATAAACACTGTATCACTGTAATAAGTTTCAGTAACAAAGTTTTTATATTTCAGGGTGGTTGGGAGGTGCTAGGGAGGATTAGTGTCCTCAGAGTTTCAAGTGGGTGCTTGAACACAGGGAGTTGTAGCTTCCATCTGGTTGCATCCATAAAAACCAGGGTGGTAGGGTGGTGCATGGGAGAATTGTTGTTCTATGTTATATAGGTTGGTGCCTGTGTGACTGGAAGTTGATGCTAGAACACTTAGGGAGTTGGTGCTTCCTTCTAGTGGGTGCTAGAGAATCCAGAGAGTAGGTGCTCTTAGCAAGTAGCAGCTTGCAAAATAGAGGTGGTAGCCTCATTATGAGTTGGTGCTCATAAGAATGATAATGTACAGAAAATAATTATCATATCAAGAAGAAGAGGTTTTCTCCCTTTATGGGTTTCCTCAGAAAATATATGTCTCTGTATATTTCATGTGTGTGATTGATGTTGAATATTCTATTGTTTCATTGTTGTGATTGTCATTGAGTGTTTTGTAAAGAGTTTAAATGGCTATAATTGTTTAAGCATGGTAACAACTGATTCACTCCCCCCCCTCAGTTGTCCAACAATTGGTATCAGAGCAGGCCCCTTTTATCTAAGGGTAGATCCTAGATCTTAAACATGACCACCTATGAAGGAAATTCAACCAACAAGGCCCCTTTGTTCAATGGAACAAACTTTGCCTTCTAGAAAGTTAGGATGAGAACCTAGATAATGTCTTTAGGTGTAGATGTATGGGATGTGGTAGAGATTGGTTATGTAAAGCCAGTTGTACTAGCTAATAAGGATGACAAGCTATAATTCAGCTTCAACGCTAAGGCTATGAATGTTATTCTGAGTGGGCTTGCAGAAGCAAAATTTGTAAAAGTTATGCACTTAGAAACTGCCAAAGAAATGTGGGACAAACTCATTAGCAGTTATGAAGGTGGTGAGAAGGTAAAGGACGCCAAGCTTCAAACCTATAGAGTACAGTTTGAACAGCTACAGATGAAAGAAGATGAAACTATTGGGAAGTACTTTCTGAGAGTTGAAGAACTAGTAAATGCAATGAAAGCACTTGGTGAAAAAATTGAGGAACCCTCTTTAGTTCAGAAAATTTTGAGATCTCTGCTAGATAGGTTCAACCCAAAGGTTTCAGCTATAGAAGAACTTAATGATCTAAAATATTTGGATTTTGATCAACTTCTAGGAACGTTGACTGCATATGAAATGAGAATAGTTAAAGATAAACCCACCTCTAGCGAAGCATCATTTAAAGCAAACAACAATGAGGATTATGAGCCTGATGAAATTGAAGCAAAATTTGTGAGAAGACTAAAGAAAGGATCATGCAAGTATCAAGGCAAGTTTCCCTTCAAGTGTTTTAACTGTGGAAACATAGGTCACTTTGCATCTAAGTGTCCACACAAGAAGCGGGATCAGAATTATGAAGGTGAAAATAAGTACAAATCCAAAATATTTGATAAAAAGAAAAGATTGTGTGTAAACAATGATAACTCTTTAGAAGACATAGAGAGTGACTCTTCTTGTGAAGATAAGGTAAATGAATTCATGCTTATGGCAAAAGAGGATTATGATCATGAAAGCACGGGAAGTGATGCTAATGATGAAGAAGTTGTGGTTGATATAGAAGGTGAACTAATCAGTGCCTTAGAAGAATTTGACAGGCTTAGACTCGAGAAAAGAAAACAAAAATAGTTGTTGATACAGTTTGAAAAGAATGCTAAAAATCCTGATGAATACTTTTCCCTACTAAAGGTGGAGTTAGAAGAGGCAAAGAAAATAGAGGACATTCTGAAACAACAGTTATCAGAGAAGAAGGCAAGGTGTGAAGCCTTGGAAGAAGAAGTAGTAAAGACCAGAAAAGAGATGGAGAAGTTCAAAGTATTGTATCTCCAAAATCTTCCAATCATTAAAGCCTCAGAAGGATTAACCACCATTCTGAATCGGCAAAGGAATCCAAATTTGAAAATTGGTTTGGGTTATGAAAGAAGGATCAAGTAGTGGTCAGCTAAGCAACAAATAATCCATCAAGTTTGTCAAATCTACAACCAATGACAACAACAAACCTGCAGAAACAAAAGAAGATAATCAGTCGTTCAGGAGGAGTAAAGAAAAATGTACCAGAACTAAAACTGTAGAAAAAATAAATAATACACCCTCTGCTCAATGAAATCATCAGCATGGAAGACATCGACCTGCTCAAAGAAGACAACCATTTTCCAAGTACAAAGGATTTTTTTATGGATATTGTTTTTTCTGTTCTAATTTTGGTCACAAAGTTGTAAATTGTTCTTTAAGATTTAGATATGAGCAATCAAGACACTCAAGGAATAGATATCGGCCGCAACAAAGAATGAGATAGCCAAGTAACAAACCACCACAAACTGCAAATCATGTGATGCATGGGAAAAGGACACAGGTTAAGCATAACAATTGTCATGATCCTATATTCAACGAACCCGAATGTTACACCTGTCATAATTATGGACATAAAGTTGTTGACTATCGCTTAAGGAAATATGAACCAGATTTGAATCCTTCTGTTGAAAACGACAAGGTTTGGAAGAAGAAATAAAGTGACAAGTGTGGATTAGTGTTGTCATCTCAATGGCAAAAAAAACCTTGGTATATAGACAGTGGATGCTCCAAACATATGAAGGGAGACAAATGTAAGTTTCTATATCTAAGTGAAAGCAAATCAGGAAACATAACCTTTGGAAATGATGCTCCAGGTAAAATCAAGGGTAAAGGGATAGTGAGTTTAAGTAATGGAAAAAGAAAATCTCAGGATGTTCTTCTTGTAGATGGGATGAAATATAATTTGCTCATTGTAAGTCAAATGTGTGACAGAGGATATGAAGTGGTGTTCACCTCTAAGGATTTCAAGATAGAGTCTGTAAACTTAGGACAAGTGGTGGCTAAAGGCACAAGGACAGATAATAATGTATATGTGCTGAAAGAATATAGAGAAGAGCGCCATCTAAGAAAACATGATGAAATATGGTTATGGCATAGGAGACTTGGACATCTAAACTTTGACCACTTAATCAAGCTTAAATATCTCAAGGCAGTAAAAGATCTTCCAAGAATATCAAAGCCACAAGATTCTGTGTGTAAATCCTCCCAAATAGGAAAGCTAACCAAAACACAGTTTAAATCCAAGAGCTCCACTTTAATTAGTTCATATGGATTTATATGGACCATCAAGACAGGAAGGCACAAGGAAGGAAAACTACTTTATGTTGATCATTGATGACTACTCCAGACTCACTTGAGTTTCTTTTCTCAAAGAAAAAGATGAAGCATTTGAGAAATTTAAAATATTCAAGGCTTTAACTGAGAATCAAACAGGTAAGAGGTTAAAGGCGGTAAGATTAGACAGAGGAGGAGAATTTATGTCAAGTGATTTTATAGAATTAAGTGATAAAAATGGGGGCAAGAGAGAATACACAATCCCAGGAACTCCACGGCAAAATGTAGTTGAGAGGTAAAACAGAACCGTGCAGCAAATGGCCAAGTCAATGATGAATGAGAAGAACATTGGTCAAACCTACTAGGTAGAAGAAATACACACATCAGTCCATGTTCTTAACAAATCCCACCTGAGACCACAAAGTGACAAAACACCTTATGAACGGTGGTATGGAAGCCCTGACCTGCTTCAATCAAACACTTCAAAGTCTTTGGGCGTAAGTGCTACATAAAAAATAATAATGAGAACCTTGGAAAGTATGATGATAGGGTTGATGAAGGCATCTTCTTAAGGTATGCTACAAACAGTAAAGGATACAGATGCTATAATAAGAGGCTGCATAAATTGGTTGGTTGTATTGACATAAAAGTTGATGAAGGAATTCCAGTAAGAGAGGTGAACAATATTGAATCAACATCAAAGGATATAGATGAATTTGAAGATAAATAGGTCCAAGAATTAGAACAAGAAGACTTTGAGTTAGATGAATATGCAAATACTCGGGTAAACTCAAATCAGTAGACAACATCAAATTCTTCCTCCGAAATTACTCAAAAGAATCATCGTGCAAGTCAAATAACTGGTGAAAAAGACAAAGGTGTACAAACTAGGAGAAAGATAAACAAAAACATTGTGCAATCACATATAGCCTTCATATCCATGGTGGAACCCAAGAACTTCAATGAGGCCAATAAAGATGTAAATTGGTTAAAATCAATGAATGAGGAATGGGACTAGATTGAAAAAAATGACACTTGGGAACTCGTTCTTAGGCCAGCATATAAAAATGTAATAGGATCAAAATGGGTCTACAAAAATAAGATGAATGAGCAAGGAAATATTGTAAGAAATAAGGCTAGATTGGTCTGCAAAGGATATGCTCAAATAGAAGGACTGGACTTTGATGAAACATTTGCGCCTATAGAAAGATTAGAAGCTATTAGAATGTTTATTACCTATGCTTCTCATAAGTAATTTAAATTTTATTAAATGGATGTCAAGTCATCTTTTATAAATGGAGATCTAAAAGAAGAAGTTTATATGGAACAACCAGAAGGCTTCCAACTGTCAGATAACCCTGACTTTGTCTGCAAGCTGAAGAAAGCCTTGTATGGGTTGAAACAAGCTCCTCGTGCCTGGTATCATAGATTGGATACGTATCTACAAGACAAAGAATTCAAGAGAGGAATAGTTGACAGTAATATATATATCAAAACAAAGGATAATGATCTACTCATTGTGTTGGTCTATGTAGATGACATCATCTTCAGTAGTAATAATGCTTCATTGGTACAATGGTTTTCTTCTGCCATGCAGTCTGAATTTGAAATGTCTGTGATAGGGGAACTGTCATTTTTTCTTGTCCTATAAATTACTCAGAATTCTGAAGGAATATTTATTTCTCAGGAAAAATATCTGAGAGAAATGTTGAAAAGGTTTCAAATGGAAGACTCTAAGCCTATGAGCACACCTATGGTCACTGGATGTAAGTTAAACAAGGATGATGATTCGCATGATGTTGATCAAAGTTCATATAGGTCTATGATAGGCAGCCTATTGTACATCACAACATCTCGTCCAGACATAATGCATTATGTTGGAATGGTAGGAAGGCATCAAGCTGAACCTAAACAGAGCCATTTGTTAGTTGTCAAAGGAATATTTAGATACTTGAAAGGAACAATGGACTATGGCCTATGGTATCCTAGGAATCAAAATTTTCAACTATCAGTATATTTAGATGCTGACTGGGCTAACTGCATGGATGAAAGGAAAAGCACGAGTGGAGGTGTGTTCTTCTTAGGAGATTCTCTAGTAGCATGGTTGAGCAAGAAGCAAGGTTCTATTTCCTTATCAACTACAGAAGATGAATACATTGCAACTGCCACCTATTGTACCCAAGTATTGTCAATGATTCAGACACTTGTAGACTTGGGGATAAATTATACTGCACCGATTCAAATACATTGTGATAATACCAATGCAATTAGCGTGTCAAAGAATCTTGTCTTCCACTCCAAGACCAAGCATATACCCATCAAGTATCACTTCTTGAGGGAACAAGTAACCAACTCTGTGGTTTCTTTGCATTATATTCCATCCAAAGATCAGATCGTTGATATCTTCACTAAACCACTTGCACAAGCTCAGTTTGAGTATCTATGCCATAAGTTGGGCATGACCTCATTGTCAACCTAAGAGGGTCCATCCTATCAGGAGGAGTTTGTGTTGGTTGAATATCTGATACCTCCAAAGAATACTGCAACATCTCAAAGGGAGCATGTTTTCTTTGACATTAATGTCAAAGGGAGAGAAAAGGTGCTATGGATGCTATAGTTGGGATCTAAGTAGAATAGTGCATCTGTTCAGGGTTGCCATCAATGCCAAAGGGGGAGATTGTTGGCATCTTCACAGCTCAAGTGTGCTTGTCATTGATGGCAAGATCAAAGTATGCATCGATGGCACAAGAACAACAACGATGTTGGCAGAGCGATTTTGACAGGGCGATGTTGACAGGGTTACAAGCAGAGTGTGCATGGAAATCACAACAGTGAAGACACAGAAGAGCAAGCTCAGAAGAGATAGTGCTTTTCGCTTTACAGAAGCGCATACGAGTTCCAAATCATCAGGACTCGCAGAAGAATCAAAGGTCGAGGCCTTTGGCACTTAGAAATTCTTCCAAGTCGGGAATAATGAATCTCAGGAGGAGGAGCGATGTGGGTCGTCGATCGTGGATCGAGAAGCATTGTAGACCATTAGATCAAAGTCCAGTGACCAGAGGAAGCGAAGATGAGGAGATCATATCTCAGTCATTGATCTGAGTGCATAGACCAACAGTTGTTGGATCCTAAGGAAAGTGCATGAGACAAGTTCTAAATTCATTAGAACCATCCATTATCTAGAGGACATGTGGCGAAAGATCATCATTTCGCTGACTGAAAGGTCAAAGAAAGGAGGTGCTCTAACCCCTTGAACTCGTGGTATGTGAATTCGCAAAATTACTTGAGCGGTAGGATCCAGAGGACACATGGAAAAAGATCATCATTTCTCTGACTGAAAGGTCAAAGGAAGGAGGTGCTCTAACCCCTCGAACTCCTAATATGCGAAGTCACGAAATGACCTGAGCCATTTAATCCAGAGGACACATGGCAGCAGACGAGCAATCTCACATAATTGTGAATCGGTAGAACTACGTCGAACAACTCACAGATATCGCAAAACGTGAAATCTTGGTGAGATCTGGACCATTGAACCATAGAGGGTTGTGGGTCGTTGATTTGGACTAGGCTTCATAGAATCGAGACTCGAAAGAAGGGAGGTTCTCTAACCTTCGACAACGCGAAACAAAAAATCTTGAAATGCAAAAAGTGATCACAGTTGTTGATCGAGGAAGCATTCTGGACCGTTGATCTAGCATGACGAAGAACGAAGTCAGAATTTGTGAAAGTGAGATATGGACTGTTGGATCACTGAGGAATGTGAGCCATCGATTTGGCACCCGTGGATATCGGTAGTTCGGGAATCTGGGGCATAGAGGAAGTTGTTTTCCAAAGTCATGAAATGCGAAGTCACAAAGTTGATCTGAGTCATTGATTGCAAGGGAATCGAGGACTGTCGATCTGGTCTCAATAAATTTGTCGATTCGGGGATCGAGAATTTGGATAAGATAGGTGAGAGAATTCACGAAGTTCACAATGTCTCGAAGTACGAAATCGTGAAGCGCCTATTGGCGTAGGCCTGTGGTCGCATCCCATGGTCACATCAATGGAAGAGAAGGGAAGGAGCTAGTGGTGCTAGGCTCCATTTCGAAGTTTCATGAATCGGGAAAACCAGGTGACTCACAGTTGATCACCCAAAATGCGAAATTGTGAAATGACTATTGGTTAGGCGCTTGGTCACCGCCGATGGTCACGTGAAAGGAAGGGGCTTAGCCAGAAGAGCTAGCGCCCACTGTGCAGTTTTTCGCAGAAAGGGAAAAAGGCGCCAAGAGCATGAGCACACGGAGGATCTTTGGGGAACTGCCAAAAACCACTAATTGTTTTTGCACAGAGAACTTGAAGAGGCTTCAGGGTGATCGACAGAGAATACAAAGAGTCTCGACTACCATAGACGCTAAGGAATCTCAGCATAATGGGCACTGATGATGATCTCACAAGAAACAGAACTTCCAGAGAAGCTGAATAATCTTGAGGTATATGTCAGTGGTATGAAGACTCATCATAGAGATGATTGATATATGGAAAAGCGTTGAAGACTGTAGCTTCCAGAGAAGCCAAAGAGTCTCGGCATAACAACCATGAATGAATAAAAAACTCTTTGTAATTGCCAGAGGGGATGAAGAGTTAGTTGTATGATCTGGCATAGGACTTGGGATTATAAATATATGCAGAACAGAGAAGAGCAGATTGTTTCTATTGAGAGTGATTAATGCGGGTAAAATTAGACTGTGTGCAATAGCTGAAGGAGAGAGAAGAGGCATAGCACATAGAATAGAAATGCATATCTGAGAAAGAAAGAGGAGGCCGAGGTGCATGTGCCAGAGATAGAGCAGAAGAATAGAAATCTCAAAGAAGAATGTGAGCAGGAAGACATTGATGCAGGCAGAGCATATCAGTGCAGCAGTGCAGTGATGAGACTGGTAAGCTAAATATAAACACGGTATCACTGTAATAAGTTTCAATAACGAACTTTTTGTATTTCATGGTGGTTGGGAGGTGCTAGAGAGGATTGGTTTCCTCAAATTTTCAAGTGGGTGCTTCAACATAGGGAGTTGTAGCTTCCATCTAGTTGCAGCCAAAAAAACCAGGGTGGCAGGGTGGTGCATGGGAAAATTGTTGTTCTTTGTTACAGAGGTTGGTGCCTGTGTGATTGGAAGTTGGTGCTTACATCCAGTTGGTGCTGGAACACTTAGGGAGTTGGTGATTCCTTCTAGTGGGTGCTAGAGAATCCAGAGAGTAGGTGCTCCCAGCAATTAGTAGCTTGCAAAACAAAGGTGGTAGCCTCATTATGAGTTGGTGCTCATAAGAATGATAATGTACAAAAAATAATTATCATATCAAGAAGAAGAGGTTTTCTCCCTTTATGGGTTTCCTCAGGAAATATATGTCTTTGTATATTTCATGTGTGTGATTGATGTTGAATATTCTATTGCTACATTATTGTGATTCTCATTGAGTGTTCTGTAAAGAGTTTAAATGGGTATAATTTTTTAAGCACAGTAACAATTGATTCAGCCCCCCCACCCTCTCAGTTGTCCAACATATTGTAATTTCATTATAAATCTGGATCGTTCATTATAAAGTCACAGATCTAACGGTTGAAATTATGTTAGAGTTTTTTTCCCTAGAAGGCAACCCTCTTTTATGAGGGAAATGTATTGTGGCTAAGTATGATAGAGAATATTGTATTGTGAGATAGGATACTGTGAGAGAACGAAGAGGAAGTTAAAGCGGGTTTGTTGTAGGTTGTGTCCCTTCATTTGTTGGATAATAATAAAGGAAGGACCTGGCAATTTCTCTAGTGAACGTAGCCCACACTAGGTGAACCATGTATATCTGTGTCTCTATTGTATTGTGTATCTTATGTGTTTTATTTCCGCATTTGTTTTATTTTATTGCTCCGTGATCTTGTTTTTCTAACACCCATTCCTTTCCTGGATCATCACACGTTACCAGCAAGGGAACACTATCAGTTACCCATTTGGTGGACGAGAACATTGTTCCGATCAATATACAAAAAATCCTAGGTATTTATTAATGTCTTAATTATTTCCTATTATCTAATTGAAACATACATCTCTACGGTTATTTTATAATTATGGTCATATTGTTCTGCAAGAAACAACATTGTTTTTAAGCATATGAATGGCAATGCCTTAAATATTTTTGGGCCCACCATATGGACATGGTGGAATGTTCAGAATCCCAATTTGAAGAAGGAACTTATTGACCACTTGGTCGACCTGTTTGGTGATTCCTTTAACAAAATTGGAGTCACCTCATTGGATAGTACATATTTGAAATATGTGAGGGACCAATATACGGTTCATTTGCAAACAAACCCTAGGTATGAGTGTCCTCGAATGATTCCCGAGGTTGAGTGGAAGAATCTATTGGAGGATGCAAAGGAGAAGACAATGAGAAAAGAAGGAAATATTCCACCTAGACCACGAAGGTATATCATATTTTGAATTTAATATGTTAAATTTTTTTTAGTTCTATATAAAATTTGTGATATACAACCTATTGGAAACTTTTTCTAGGCTCCTAGACACGCCAAAAGCAACCAAGGCAAGACTATAAAAACACAGGCATCACAAACTTGGCCAGAGTTATTACATGAATCTAAAAGCATGAATTGTAAGTACCAAATAATTAATCCATATCATTCCTATCATCATCCAACTTTTATTTAATTGCATCCAATAAGCCAAATTTGAGATCATGTGCAATGCATGGGGATCAATTCAAAACTGTGACCACAGAAGAGGACCTTCGGCTAAGTTTCAAGTATGGCTTTCAAGTCGTGGTTGAACACTGTCAAAGCATGGGGAAAACACAAGCTACCCCTTTGAATGACATTGTAAGTAAAATCAATGGACTTTAACTATTGATTACTTATAAAATATATTCATGATTGATTTCATACATAAATGAATGTTCCTTTCTATTTTAAGAAAGAGAGAAACAACAATAATGAGGCCATTGATGGAAAGCATCTCAATAACAGTGGAGTGCATTTGATGGTGGTGTGCATCCCGACCATGACTATGGAGTGCAGCCTGATGGTGGTGTGCAGCTAGGCCATGACGGTGGAGTGTAGCCCGATGATAGTGGTGTGCAGCTAGGCCATGACGGTGGAGTGCAGCCTGATGAAGGTGGTGTGCAGCCCGACCATGATGGTACTAAGGCTATAAAATTAGAAGTATGGATTAACAAAATTATTATTTTTTACTTGTAGATGGTGTACTTATAAATTTTGATGTTTTGATGGAAGAGCATGTAGATGAGAATGTTTAGCGAGAGAAAGAACACATGGTATTTGAACCAATGGTATTGACTTTTCAACCTGGTAAACAAAATTGTAATGATATTTGCATTAATGAACTACTTCTATGAATAATAACTAACCATTTCAATTTAACCCTTTTTGTTATTGTAGTCGAGGTTCCTCAGCAGCGATCGACACGTCATGGAGAGTACCCGGCTAGACATATAACACGTCAGAGCATGCATATCGAATCAGCACCAATAGAGGTCCCAACAACTGAAGTGGATCAAGACATGGATGAGCCAATCAACATATTTCTGAAAACTAAAAAATAGTAAAATAAGTGATTGTATATATTAATATGGGAAACATGTATAATGGAAACATATTTTGATCATAAAATATATTAATATATACTATTTGTTGCTACCATCTTATGGATGTATGTTATGAGAAACATGTATAATGGAAACATAATTTGATGATAAAATATATTACTATATACTATGTGTCGCCACCTTCTTATGGATGTATGTTATATGTTTTGTATCTACAAAACCACATAGTTGCACACACATTCTTTCTTTCATTTACCTTTAAATTTTGCTTTGTTATTTTCTATGCATGAATCGTACTATGCTACTTTCAATTATTTTCCAGTAGATAGATTGGGTATGGGGAATTAAGAGTGATGTGAGGGGGGGGGATGAGCTTTCACCTTCACGCGGTTGTCCCTATTCAGTAGAAAATAAATTATTCTTGAAACCAAGAGAAGTTCATTCAAGTATTCCACTTTAGTATTTCGAGAATCTCGTACATGTTGATATGTCTATTTATTTATTTAATTATTATTGAGTCATACAACATTTTATTCTCTTATGATTTCTGTAGGTATTCTAAAGGAAAAGGTTAGGGATATGGTGTTCAGTTAGATTTTATCTAGATATGTGGGGTGTTCACTTCAGACTAAAAGGATCTCCAAATTTTATTACCTTGTATCTTTGTTTTTTGTTTTGATCTAATATTTTGTGTCTTATTTACTAATAAAATCCACACTATCACAATGGGTTGTAATGGAATCTCATTACAGGCATAAGGTGACCAACTATTTGACACTTGGTGCAATTGTTTGCATATTCCATGGCATCTTAACATTGTGTCGACTACCACAGTCTAACATAGAGAAACTTCAACCTAGTAGTTTTTGTTCCACCATAATTTCCTCCACTCTCTTTGTCATGCGCCTCCCAAAGGATGACTTATACTTTATGATCTAGAATGCATTAGTTTAAAATATTATCTATGGAAATATTATATAGGTTTCCCATGGTGAACTTGTATTTTTTTTAGTAGATAATCAATCATCTTCATTGTTTATGGTCATATATATTTGGTAGAACCGAACTAGAGGAACTTTGTGATTTATATGAAATAACATTGAATTGCTTCCACTCGAAATAGATTTAGATGTGGGAGTTCATCCAAGGTATCCATGGTTGCCACATATTTTCCCACGGACTTGTGGGCAGAGTTTCCACATCTCTTCCCACATGCATATGGGTAGAGTTACAACTCTACCCACATGCATGTGGGTAGAGTTGTAGTATCTACAACTCCTCCCACAGGCCTATGGGCAAGGTTGAGACTTCTATACCCATAGGCCTGTGGGTAGAGTTTCCACATCTCTACCCACAGGTCTGTGGGTAGAGTTGTATCATATATAACTCTTCCCATAGACATATGCGTAGAGTTTCCACATCTCTATCCACATGCATGTGGGAAGTGTTTCCATGTGGGCAGAGTTGCCACATCTATGCCCACAGGTCTTTGGGTAAAGTTGTAGCATTTGAAACTTCTCCCACATGCATGTGGGCAGAGTTGTCACATCTCTTCCCACGGGACCGTGGATAGAGTTGTAGCATATGCAACTCTATCCATGGGCTTGTGGGAAGAGTTTCCATGTAGAGAACTTAGATAACTAAATTTGGAGCTATATAGAAGCATGGACGTGCATTTCCATTAGGTCACTTTCTATTATTTTGATCTCTCAATTTACAAGGTAGACTTTGCCTCTTTTACACAATAGCCACTTTTATGTTTGCAAATGAAAATATAAATATGTAGACATGTGTAAAATTATCTAAGACACCCTCATAAACTTGAATCACTCAAATTGCTTGCGTGTAAAGACTAGGGAGTGCATTTTTTTTAAGTCTGACATGCATTTATGTGCAAATGCAGAAATTACAGTTTAAAAACAAAACAAGTATTTTTCTCAATCAGGTATTCCATTTTAGTCTTTCTAGAGTCTCGTACATGTTGATATGTCTGTTTATTTATTTAATTATTATTCAGTCATATAACCTTGTATTCTCTTGTGATTTATGTAGGTCTTCGCAATGGAAATGAAACTAACAACTAGCCTATGTTTGATGTGGTTTTACAATCGCCTACCTTATAGATCTCATGGATGTAGGTAGTTAGTACTCATTTTTCCATTTTAGTTAGTGTGTGTCCATAGTTGCCAAACATTCATGTATATTTCAACCCTTTACTAAATTTTGGGCACAAATCACCCTAGTATGCATTCTTTAGGGTTTACAACAAATCCATAGTCATGTAACTTGTAACTTGTAAATTAACAACACCATACATGGATTTTTCATCCCAAGGCATGCATTTCTCATCATACCCTATTTTCATGCATTTTTCCCTTTATGCGATTTTTTGCATTTACAAGGTAAATTTTAGCATTTATGCAAAACAAAGGGGTTTTGGTTTCAAAATGCACAACTGAAGTATGAATAGATGTAAAATGATAAAATACAAACTCCACAATTGGAACCACTCAATTTGGAGGTTATATGAGCCATAGGCATGCATTTTACAATAAGACAGTTTAACCCTCCATTTTACAAAAAGTCTAGAATCTTGGTTCAAGGTAGAAGTCCGTAGTCATTTTACAATGCACTATGTATGTTATATAAAGATTTAGAATGTTATTAAATTCACCCCAAAACTTAGATAACTCTATTTGGAGCTATACAAAAGCATGGGAGTGCATTTTTAGTTGTGGACGCTCAAACCAACTTGAATTAGGGTTTTATGCAACAATAGAAACCCTAATCCTAATTGTCTATATCATCATATATCAATAACATTGTCATCTACATCTTGCTAAACCTGCTCCCTATGTCTGATGCAATTTGAATTTTTTTTTCATTTTATTATACCAGTGTCGGAACCCCAACGCTTGTTCGACACATTCTTGGATCTCTCATGCGTTGCAACTTCGACGGACATTGTCGACCATGGCGTTGTGCATCCATCAAATTTTTCGCGCCATATTGTTGGGTCGCCAATAGATTGGGCATCGTAGCTATGCCAACATGGGCCATCGGCCATAAATTCACTATTTCGATGGAATGCACATCATCTTTTCGATGGTACTTACATAATTCTAAGTCGCAGTAATGACTGACATCGTCGGTTCAATGATGACAACTTGTCTGGTGACAGTTTCATCGAATATGCCACATGGAAAACAAATTCTCCACCATATCGACGGTGATGTGATTGTCGACATTGTAAAGATTCTATGTGGCGAACATGTGTTTCGTAAAACCTATCCATAGACATCACATGGTAGTTTAGTATGTCGCACTTTCGACAGATTGTTCTACCATCGAGAGTGCGACAAAAGGGGTTCGACTAATAGCTAAAAATTGGGTTTATCGAAATCCAAATGGAAATTCGTCAGATGATTATCATAACAATGTTGGAAAATGGGCTAAATGTACTAGTGTTTCCTTAGTCTTCATCTTCGTCAGTACTCCCTCATCGTCATCAGAGTTTCTCACTCCAATTCTTAGTCACTTTAATGGATTGACCTCCTGATGATTGGTCTGATCTACATATCACATCGATTGACGACTATCTATGGTTTTGGTACTTCATCGTCTCAAGCTCTCTCACACACACTCTTCTAACTCCATGACTTGAGACTTTCAACGATCTCACCTTTCAACGTAAGGATAAGATTCATTCATCGTGCCGAATCGACGGCTACGATCTTCCCCGATTCAACACAAGGTTTTATTCTGGACAACTTTATGAAATTGGGACTTAGCCAATTTTATGGATTAGTTAAGGGTTTTACCAGGTCTTCAAGAGATTGAGCACTACCCTGAGACTAACTTAAACTCTCTCACACTTTCTAGGGATGAATTTTTCATATCTTGCAATCTTCCCATTCAAGTCAGGTAAAATATTCGAGAGGTTAAAACTCTTTGAACTACACAGAGACCTCCCATGTACACTAGAGTATCCCCTATTTTAGTCTTCGGTGAATATTTTGTCTTTGCAAGATTTCCTCTGAAGCTGTAAGAACCTCAGGCACATAGATCATCCTGACTTTACTTAACTTCATGGGTTAACAAATTTAAACAATGAAGGAAACCATACACATTCCATTTTACTCAGGAATTCAATTGATCATTTACATGCATTCATATTTTCCCATTAAACTAGAAACCACACATTTTCATCATTGTCATACATCAAATAGCCAAGTTAAACACTTATATGTTCAAGGAAATATCAACATCCAACTAACTAAAAGAGGAATCCTTTCTTCCCAACCTTATAATATGTTGTAGAGTTCCTTCCTACAGTATGCCACCCCCGCTCCAAGCCATGATATCATAAAGGAATGATTCATCTGACTTCCAAATTTGGGATGATCCAGGAAGGTTTGACATTCCTCCTCTGACAACAATAGAAGTTTCCCCCTTCCCACTGAGCTCAGGGCTTCCACAGGTTTATCAAGTACCTCCCCAACTAGATTTCCTTTGCACAAGGGAGTCCTTTCTTCGATTTATAGTCCCTTGTCAACCTCCCCTTATCAGTGTCAGTTTATGTCCAGTCATTACCAAGCTATATCCCCCAATTGCTCCAGCTAGGATCTGGGTCTTCTCTGTTTTAGGGTGATCATCAATAATTTGGACGAGCTTCATATTTTCTTCAAGGAAAGCTCTCCAATTCTTCTCTGCTTCAATATGCGCCAATGATCACCTCTTTTCATTGCGCCACCGGCCTATGAGTCTGCTTCTCACTTGCTCTTCCTCAATGTATTCTCCTATATGTGTTGCGTGCTCTCCTCTCTACTTCTACTGTCTCTCTTTTTCCTTAGTGATGTTTTTCACCTTTTGCCTCTTCTTCTACCAATCCTTGGGACTCTTGTGGCTTATGTCAAACATGACCTATTGTCTGAAGTTCAAATTCCTGAAGGGGAAAATCTGTGGTGTCTTATTCATTAGTTCATTTAGTTGACCCTTTGCCTTCTTTAAGAGACCAAAACTTTCAGCAATTATTAATTGCTTCAACCACCTGTCTGACCTCCATAAATAGTCACATGGATTCATACCAATCTGGGTATGATGGTAGGCTTGGGTTTATGTTTTGCAAGTATAAGCTAGCTTGCTAAGAAAAATTATTATTTTCTTCACTAAAACATCTCAACTCCACCTTGCCATTCGACTTCATCAGTTCCACATGTGATATCATGGCCAGTACTCTCAAGGTTTTTCCCTCTTAGTTAGCATCTTGATTTTTTCATTAATCACAATTATATGAAGTCTTAGCATGATTACAATCATGGGGGAAAACATGGTTTTATAGTTCACTTCACAAAATGGATAATGAGGACATCCAACGGATTGGTATTTCTATAGTGTCACAATCCAACTTCAACAAAGTAAAGAGAAATCAATTTCCAGATGTTGCAACCATGAAGAACAACTTCTTTTCAAAGTGCAATGATTGTATTTCAATCATGAACAATATTGGGGCCATGATCTATCTAATGTAGACTGGTTGTGAGTAGTTCAGATAGACCATAATCACTATTTAGCAAGTTGTTTCCATATGTATTATACCTACATATTATCTTTGTTTCCATATGTACTATACCCACATATTATCTTCAGAGGAGAGTCCAAGCACTTACTTAAGCAATGTGCATGACAATATGAATAAGTAAAATATTTCTATATCAAGGTTGGGTAGAAAGGCAAAGACTATTAGTAATGTTATGAATCTTCCCATTTCTTTGACTAGTATATTTACACATGGGCATAAGATTAGGGGCTTTTGCCACTTCAGTATTTCCTTTTTGGATATGGGTTCAAATTTCACAATGACTTCATTGGCTAAATGTATAAAAGATATTGAAGAACCAATGGTGGATCAATATGGAGATTTTTTGTACAAAAAAAAAAATCAAAGTTTGCACAAAGCTCTATTACAATCAGAGTCTTATGAAAAATGTTCATTTTATAAGCAAGATGATATGCAAACACATAAGATAAGTGTTGATATTAAAAACTTTTGTAGGTCAAATAGAAAATTGCCACCAATATTATTGTTGCAAATGGATAATTTTGTGAGTGATAACAACAATTTCTATATGTTTGAATTTTTATACCTTTTAACATCAATGAGGGTGTTTGACATTGTTGAAGTTGGATTCCTCCGCATGAGACACATGCATGAAGACATGGATGGAACTTATGGGAGGTTATCATCTAAATTAATATGAAAATACATATTTTTGCTTCTAGAGATGATGGAGATGATGGACACTTATAGGACATGTGAGGATCACAATTCCTATGTCCCGTATTTAATTATTGAATTTTTTTACTTCAAGAGCCTTGTGGAACCACACCTTTTAGATGGTAACTCCAAGATCACTAGTATAAAAGGATGTCAGTTATTCAAATTTAAACTCATTGATGACAGACTAATTATGCAATATAAAACCTTACTTTGGGATGAAAAGTAGTCACCTCTGATTAATATGTGGCATTATTTACCGGATGGCATTGAAAACTTACCAATGTGGCAACTTCGGTTGTTAAATCTATGGGTAAGGAGACCTTTTGATATGGATGAAATAAAAAAAGGATTTAAAAACGTGTATTTCATTTTGAAAGAAAGGGGTTGATAAGGGAGGGGAACAATATTGGCATCCCGAGATAATTTATTTGGAGATTATAAATAAAACTTTGGACACTCCCTTTCAAAGTATTTAGCACTTAACAACCAATTTATGTCCATCCATGGAGAAAGAAATAAGAAATAATGCTCCTATAAAGTCCTCACATGAATTTGTGGAAGCGTACTTGAGGGAAGATGTCCTCACAATTGAATATTTCTATGTTGGACCTCTATATAATAATCCTAGAGATCCATTACCTCCAAAGGATGATGTTGTAGAAGGAAAAATGATCATATTACAATCACCAAAGTACTATTGTGTGATATCATTGGGTATGGAAAAGGTAAGTGTTTACCAAGATCCAAATGATACTATTGAGTCTTACAAAGTAGATGTTCAATGGTGGAATCCAACTAGAACATCAAAGGTTAAAAAAGAATTGAAAAAAAAAATGTTTAAATAAAAAACAACAATGGGTTGTTGGTTTGGAAGAAAATATGTTCATTGATGTTAATAACATCATATGGGCATGGTCACCAAGGGTAGGATAGACAACAGAGAAATAAAAATAAATGAGAAGAGCCATGTATCAATTAAGGCACAAAAAGAACATATGTAGCATAATGTTGAGAGTGGGAGTGATGTTGATGAATGAGACTTTATTTGAGTGATGTTGCCTTGAATATTTATTAAAAAGTACAACGAATAAATTGATTATTGTCACTTATTTTAATTTTATTTCATCTTTTCAATCTTGACATATTTAGCACTGGGTGTCATAGTGATAGCATGCACGCACATACAAAAATAATATGTTGACAACTAAATAATCTTCAATTTATATATAGTATACATATTAAGAAATAAATTCAAAATATTAAAATCTAGATGCACGTTGAAGAAATTAGATATTGACACTTTTGGAATCAAAATTCACACATTTGGAATTAAAATTGACACTTTTGGAATCAAAATTCACACATTTGGAATTAAAATTGACACTTTTGTATTTCAAAAATCACATTTTTTGATAAAAAAAAAATCGTGCTTTTGGAATAAAAAAACCACATCTTTTGGGTTTTAAATTATTAGAAATTTGCACTTTTGGAATCGAAAAGCACACTTTTGAAAACCAATATTGCCACTTTTTGAACCCAATTTTGCACTTTAGAAAGGTTGACATTGACACTTTCAAAATCAAAGTTCAGAGTTTTTTAGTCTATAGTATGCCTTGTTAATCCAAATTTAAGGAAATAGGGGTTAATTTATAATTTATAAATTGAATTTTGGAATCACCACTAGGTGAGACCTGAGGGGAGTGATAATACCCTATTAATAAATAAATAAATTACAAATTTGGAGAGGAGCTACCTACATGTTGAATAATGCCTAATTTTTGAAATAAGCAAATTATCTAATTTTGTGTAAGAGGAGGTGTGTATGCTAGTGAAATCTATAAATATAAGAGGCTTCCATCAGTTTTGTGGAAGGACATCGCCAATAGGGAAATTCTGCCATATTCTCCTTAGATCTAAGAGTCCCATATTTTATAAAAATTGAAACAACAAAATACTTCTAATTATATTTGAACTTTCTTATGATATGTAAAATTTATAGGAAAGAAAGTACGAAGTGGAGCCAACAGAGGATTTGATGGCAACTAACATGAGACAGGGCTTTGAAACAATGAATATTACCATGAAGTAATAAATGATATGTTAAGTTTACTAAATTTCATAAGTTAGGTATATCTAAACCAATGGTGATATATTAGAAAAAACACACAAATCTTCATAATAAAAAATATTATAGTGTAAATGTTGATATGATCATAGTTACACTTGATTCCTATGTTTGCATAATGAAGAGGTTGAGAATCAAGCTAAGAAACATATCATTGCAAGTAATGCAAGTAAAACATCCCTGAGTGATGAAGATATGAGTCGTGTAAGGAACTTGAGTAATGGAAGCAACTTAAGCGATGAACAATGAATATAACTAAATGTTACAATTTTTGTATGTTAGAGAAAGGTTGTATATTTTTGTAAAACTCTCATTTTTTCTCTATGGTGAGCCTATTGTCACATTTTGTATGATGGGGTTCCTGATTATTTTAATTATTACATTTGATCAAGATGTTCTCTATCAATATGATGGGGTTTCTTATTCTCAAATAATACAATCATGGGATTTCTTATTCTATTTTAGTGTTTTTCTAACATGTTATGTTCTCGATTAAATACATGCACGATTTACAATATTAAAATGAAAAAAAAATCGTTAGATGTCATGTCATTTGGTTTATTCACTTAATTACGCAATACAATACATTATGTAATGATAAAACTAAAACGTGGCAATTAAAATACCAAAAGCAATATCATTAAAATAACTATTTAATTTTTGAATCATTTTTTGACATAAATTTGTAAAAATCAACAAAAATACAAAGGTTTTTGCAGACATGAAAAATATTGATAGTGCATTGTGGGTTGTTTAACCAAAATGCACCAGTGATCTTGTTGCCACTATATACACTAGTAATCTTGTTTCCACTATCTACACTAGCACAACCTCTAAGTCGAGGCTGGTAAACGCCAAAAGGCTTACGGCTGTTAAACTTCCGATGAAAATCCATGCATTCACGCATGTAAAAACACATTCATGCCAAGACCACGAAATTGGTAGCCGTGATGACTGAATAATAATGCATGTAAAAACGCATTCACACATGTATAAACGCATTCACTCGCTCCTTTTTTTTATGCGCACTCGCAATTGTTTCATATTCTCCATGGAAATCGTGGCCAACACTTCAAACGCGCGCGGAGGAGAGATTGGAGGTTGAAACGCTTCATTTCACATCCACGCAGCCATAAACATCCGCACTGGTAAAAAATGACTGAGCTTAAAACTTTTTAATTGGCATCCAACGCCCACGCGGCTATAACTATCCGTCCAGTAACAATAATTTAGTAAATCGTGGCCAGCTTAACATATTATCTCTTAATCATTGAACGTGGCAATCTGGTGGTGAGCAAGTAAATTTTTAATTTTATTTAGTAAATGTGAAAAAGTAATCACATAAACGTACGTCTTTAGAAATGAGTGGAAGTTAATTTATCAAAATCTCATCCATTGATTAGAGAGAACGACGAAGAATATGCCAGCATCTTCAATTTCCAACCCTAAGATTGAAATTTATGATTAAAAGATCATTAATTGTGCCCATTATCAATAGGTGTACGCCTTTCGGCGTAACTAGTGCTCTTGTAGTTACCACACACACAAATGCTTTTGTAGATGTTGTACTCAATGATGCTTATAATTAATGCACAAATGTACTATGAAGCAGACAACACCAATGTACCTTATATCTATATGGGAACCAATTCATTGAATTCTTATAGACACCTCGACACTCTTAAATATTATTGTGCACATCAAGGCTCCATATTGTAACATGTGCATCAATGTGGCTATGATGAATACCAAAACTTGTACAATTCAACATTCTTGTTTTGACTACCACTATATGGGTATAGTAGCGTGCATGACTCTATAATGCACTGGTGAATCTAGATATATACCACACCTGTGCATTCTCATATATAGTGCACCAATGAGCTTGGACACATAATGCACCAAGGAAAACCTCCACCACCAAGAATTTTTAGTTATAAGTAACCTTTGTAATAAGCTTTGCACCATTAATGAAGTTTTTTTTAAGAATTTAATTCCCAATATTGTAACAACAAAAACAACCTCTGTTAAACAACACTTTACTTGTAATGGTATTTGGAGGAACAATTGTTGATATATGGAGACCAATACTTATGGTGGAAGTGTATTCAAACAGATGAGGAGGAGGCTAGATATAATATTATAGAATGCAATAACAATCATAAATATGCATAAGAAATCAACTAGAGAATTAGTAGTGCAAATATATCAAGTAATACCCTGCATATAAGGAAAGCATATAGGCTCAATCTATACAGTTTTGTTACTAGTACAAAAGTACAAAATTAAAGCAATGGTAACAGAGCAATGAACTTCCCTATGCACCAAAGTCGTGAGGATACTTTTGGTGTCTTGTTGTTCTACTAACTAAGAGATTGTTCAAAGATTACATAGATTGATGCCCTAAGTGTGTTATCCTAAGTGGATCTTATTAGTAACATTGAGTACTATGAGCCTAGATGAGCATGCATCATGTAGCCTCATTGAACCCTATTTTGATCTTATTACAAATGGATATCATGGTACCAAGGCATGAATTGGTAATTTTTATCATATGATGTGGTATTAATACCCAACCACTTAACTTATTATCACAATTCCATAGGTCTGATCAAAATTGGATGTGCCAAGTGGAATTTACGGTAACTTCCCCACAACTTGCCGATTTTTGGCCTTTCCAGGAGATCTCACTTGTATAGTATGCCCCACACAAAATAATTGATATAAAATTCTGAAACTCGCACCAGAGATACTACAGACTGTCCACGATCCAATGAAACTAGTCCCAAGCAATTTGGATACTCTAGGAAGAAGTTATGATTGTTTTACCCGGAACACCTTATTGAGACTAGTCAATAGGACTAGTCAGATACCCTATATTCCACAGGGTGTATCTACAAATATAGGATGACCCAGAAGCTGAACGTTTTACCATAGATACCTTACTAATTTTTGTAAATAGCCTCCATAGTTCAGGGTCTGAAATGTTACAGAAATTTTTTTATAGCGAAAATTCCGCAATGACTCGGTTCCAGATGATTCCAGAACCCTATCTTGTACAGGTCGTATCTTCGAAATTATAAGGCCTCAGGAGATAAATTTTGAACCCAACGTACCTTGATCCGTCTAATAAATATCCTCCAAGTTGTTCCTTCTGAAACGTTGTAGGAAAAAAGTTATAGCGAAAATTCCAAGGTGTCTCAGATGTAGCAACGAAACCCCAAGACCTTGAGCTCTGATACCATATGTTAAGAACCAAATATCAATATATCATAGAAAAACCTCAGAAAAGTACCTAACGCCTTGAAAAAGAGATAATTTTAGATAATAAGCCTCTTCGAGGGGGCAACCTCCTTTTACCCCACTTAAATGTTCAAGTACAAGATGATTCAAAATGAAAATGTCTCCTTGGTATATATAGGATACTAGGAGGTATAATT
>ML787258.1:331159-352795 GCA_009831015.1 Picea engelmannii
ACCTCCTTTTACCCCACTTAAATGTTCAAGTACAAGATGATTCAAAATGAAAATGTCTCCTTGGTATATATAGGATACTAGGAGGTATAATTACAACTAATGGCCTAAAGCCGACATAAATAAAATAACATTACTAATATAATGTGCCCCAATTAAGGGGTAATGGGCCAATATTAGGGCTTAACAGTCTTTCCAAAGGATGACAAAGGCATTGCTTGATAGACCTGGAGGTAATGCTTCTTTTGGTGGTACCTCCACTCAAGGGGAAATTCATGGTCATCCATTTGAAGATGATTTGCACAGAGAATTGTAAAAATTCAGGCTATCATTATTTAAAGGAACAACAAAAGGATAGCTTGTTGAAGCATGGTTGGAAAATATGAACCTATGTTTTGAGTTATGGAATTACTCGAGTAACTAGAAGGATCGATTCACCATTTATCACTTAAAGGAAAGTGTCTTGTTATGGTGGAGAATTATAGAGCCGCAATTGGGGTGGAGCACTTTTTCTGTGACTTCGGAGCAATTTGAGGAACAATTTTGCAAGAAGTATATTTCTGAAGAGTATTTGGAAAAAGAAAGTTGAATGAATTGCATGACCTTAAACAAGGGACTAAGACAGTGTTGGAGTATGAAGCTCAATTTTTGGAGTTGTTGAGATATGCTCCACATATGAATACAAAGAAGTTGAATGTAAACAAATTTCTTTATGGCTTGAATCCCCGTATAAAGGAAAAAGTTTGTATTTTGATGCCCAAAACCTTGCATGAGGCAATACAAATAGTTATTATTGTTGAAGAAGAATTTATTGGGAAGGTTGAAGAAAAACATATTGGGAAGTTTTTCAAACCTTCTCTTGGAAAAGTTCATGGAGATAGATCTAAGTATTCATTTTCCAAGCACCGTGAAGCCTCAAGGGGTAATGCTTTAAGAGTGTAAAGGGACTCAATACCTAAAGAAAATTGTTCACAAGGTGGTTTTTGTTCCCAGAGATATTTTTAGAACATAGCACAAATTCCTATTTGAACTATCAAGGCACCAAAAAGTTCTCCTTTAGGTGGTTGTTAGAGTTGTGGTGGACCTCATTTTGAGTGGGATTGTCCTAAGAAGAAGTCAGAAACACCATCTATCCAAAGTCAAACCACTATGGGAGATATGGATAGAGCTCATAGAATCTATGCAACCATTCATGATAGACAAGTTGAACATCAGTAATCAGTACTTGAGACTACAGGTAAATTGAATAACACGTCTATTTCTATTTTGATTGACCCGGTGCCACTGAAATTTTTATTTCACCTAATGCTTTATCAAGGTATGGTCTGGTAGTAGCATATCAAGGAGATTTTGATAAGTTTGAAATGGATTTGAACGTACTTAGAAGGTGGGATATTTGGATAGATGATGTACATTAGACTTGGGAGTATGTATTACATATATTAATCTATATGTAATTGCTCTTAGGTCTTATGATCTAATCATAGGAATGGATTGGCTTGAATCTCGTTGGGTTATTTTGAATTGTTGAAACAAGGTTCTACATTTTAGGGATGATGTAGGACAATATTTGGTTCTTTATGGTAAGAAAAGGCATGTGTCATTGAGATTCATATTAGTTCAACAATTGAAGCATGTCCTAAGGAAGGGATGCCAAATGTTTGTGGTTACCACTCTAAATGAAGGATATATTTTATCCTTGAAATCATATCCAGCTCTTTCAAAGTTTCCTAATGTATTTCCTAATGAATTGACAGGGCTACCACCAAAGTGAGAAATAGATTTTTGTATTGAACTTAGACCTGGTATAGAACATGTTTCCAAGTCTCCTTATCGCATGACAATGCCAAAGCTTCATGAATTATAGGTGCAAATCCAAGAATTGTTGGATTTGGGCATGATTAGACCCATTGTATCTCCTTGGGGTGCGCTAGTAATTTTTGTGAAGAAGAAGGATGTGTCCCTTCGCTTGTGAATTGATAACAGGCAGTTGAAGCAGATGACAGTCAGAAACCGATATTCTTTGCCTCGTATTGATTATTTTTTTTATCAATTGAAAGGATCTAATGTGTTTTCTAAGATCAATTTATGATTTGGATATATTCAATTAAAGGTGAAGGAGGAGCATATTCCAAAAACTGCTTTTTTGGACTTGCTTTGGGCATTATGAATTTGCAGTAGTTCTGTTTGAACTAACCAATGCCCCTAGTCTATTCATGAGTTTGATGAATGGACTGTTTAGGAAGTACTTGGATAAATTTGTACAAGTATTCATTGGTAATACTCTCATTTATTCCAAAAACCATAAGGAGTGTGATAAACATTTGAGATTAGTTTTGCAATGTTTGCAGGAGAACAAGCTATATTCCAAATTATCAAAATGTTCAATCTTTCAGTCAGAAATCCATTATCTGGGTCATATTATTTCTGGTGAAGGCATTGCAATGGATCCTTCAACGATTGAAGCTATCATCGAATGGACAACACCAACATGTGCATGGGGTGCATAGTTTCATGGACATGGCTAGCTATTATAGAAGATTTGTGGAAGGATTCTCCCAAATTGCTAATCCAATTACTTCCTTGATTAAGGAAGGAGCCAAATTTGTATGGAACATGCAGTGTGATCAAGATTTTGCTAAGATTAAGAAGTTGTTGACATCAACACCAGTGCTAAAGGTGTCAGATATGGATTGACCTTCTTTTTTTTTGTACAGATGCATCCAAGGCAGGGTTTGGTGTTGTACTTTCTCAAGAACGAAGAGTGGTTGCATATGCTTCAAGGAAATTAAAACCGCATGAAGAGGACTATGCAACTCATGACTTGGAGTTGGAAGCAATAGTCCATGATTTAAGACTATGGAGACATTACTTGGTGGGTCAAAAGTTTGAATTACAAATGGATCACAGTGGTTTACAACATATTTTCTCACAAAAGGACCTGAATGCAAGACAAAGATGGTGGTTAGAACTTCTCAGTGAGTATAACTTTGATATTACTTATGTAAAAGGAACTCTAAATAGGTTCATTGATTCAGTCAATTGAAGACCTCACATTTACTCTGTAATTCCTTTAAAGTTTGACCTAAGGGACCATATTATTAGTGCTCAAAGGAATCATGGACTGTGTCAGGATGCTCAGGCTGCTATGCGTGGACAACATCCATGGAAAACCAAGTTTGAATGGTATTCTTGCGATGAGGATGGGTTAGTAAGATTATTGAAAAGAATATATGTATGGCATGAAGAAGGTCTTCGTGAGTTCATTTTAAGAGAAGCTCACCATTGTTTATATGCATCCATCCTGGTGTAAAAAAATGTATTCTGATTTGAAACCAAATTTCTTTTAGTTGGGAGTGAAAAAGGATGTGGCTCTTTCTGTAGCAAAGTGTTTGGAATGTCATCTTGTAAAGGCTAAGAATTGTCACCCTACAAGTCTATTGCAGCCTCATGACATTTCTGATACTAAATGGGAAGTCCTATCGATGGAATTCATAATTGATTTACCATTAATTGTTAGAAAACATAACTCTACCTTGGTGGTAGTGGACAAACTCACTAAAAGGGCTCATTTCATTCTAGTGAAGGATACTTATAAGGTCCATGAGATAGCACATGTGTTTATTAAAGAAATTGTGAGACTTCATGGTTTTCCAAAGAAAATCATCTCTGACAGAGCATCTGTGTTTATTGGCATATTTTGGACTAGTTTTCAAGATATCCTACAGACTCGGCTTAACTTTAGCACATCATATCATCCTAAGATAGATGGTCAAAAAAAGAGGGGAATCAAGTTTTGGAAGACATGCTTCGCATGTATGTTATGGATCAACAAACCAAATGGGAAGAACATCTTCCAATGGTGGAATGTGGGTGGAATTCACATATAATAACAACTACCAGAGTTCTATTGGTATTGCACCTTTTGAACTATTATATGGTAGACCTTGCAGAACTCCCTTAAGTTGGGATAGGCTAGAATATATAATCTTGGTGGGACCCAAAATCACTCAATAAATGGAAGAGAAAGTATCCTTAATAAGACAGAGGTTGAAGGAAGCACAAGATTGTCAAAAGAGCTATGTTGATTCTCATAGAAGGGGTCATAGTTATGATGTGGGAGATCATGTCTTTCTATGAGTGAAACCCAGGAAAAGTGTCGTAAAGTATGGGAAAGGTGTAGATTTTAACCTTGTACAATATTTATTGCAAATAGATTTTTAGTAAAAGAAATAAAAAGATACAATGGCAAATACAAACATTACACATAGATTTTTCCCCTGGAAACCCAAACCGGGGAAACCAACATATTCTATATTCATTCATTGTGTTACATTGTTTAGAATACAATATACATATAGGAGCCAACGACATCCAAAACCCTAACCCAATGACCTGGATTAGTCAACAACCCTGATTCCTTAACAAAAATAGAAAACCATCGGAAAAAAAACATGTGTCGAAAAAGCGCCCAAAAATGAGACTTGTTTCCCAAAGAAAAAAATAACACATACCCAACAAATAATATAACACATACCCAACAAAAGGATCCAAAACTTATCCTTGATTTGTGGGGCCATTTGAGATCTTGGAAAGAATTGGATCTGTAGCTTATCGCCTTGCTCTGCCATCATTGTTTCACATTATGCATAATGTTTTTCATGTATCTTTTTGAGGCATTATATTTCTAATGCATCTCACATTCTAGATTGGAAACAATTGAATCATTTGCAGGTCACAAATGAGGGGGTTCTAAAGGTAGAACCAATATGTATATTGGACCAACACACTCAAAAACTCAGGTGTCATCTAGTGGACCAAGTAAATATCCAATGGGATCTATTTAGCCCAAGTTCTGCCACCTGGGAAGATGCAACATCTATGTGCCAAGAATATCCATTTTTGTTTTGTTGAGAAACTCCAGACCAAATTTTTGTTCAAGAAGGGAAGTGTATAACGCCCTCTCTTGCATGACCTTACAATATATTTAGAAGGACTTCTGGGTTTTTTTTTTTTTAAATACACATGTTGGTATATGAATCTAAAAAGGGAAGAGTTCTCTATAACGTTTTGGACATATTACTAGTTATATTTATATGTGGATATATATTGGCAGTGATGTACATGAGTGTTGTATGGAGTTATTATGTCTTATGATGAAATGATGTGCTATGATTGATTCAAATGGTTTATAGTGTAGATCATGATTTGTTGTTTTTCTTTAAAGCCTTGATTTTGGACAATTGTAATCATGTCAATCGAATTACTTATAGTATGGCCAATAAACCTCTGCAAGGGAGCATGATACTTATAAAAAAATGACCTGTGAAAGAGAATGTATGATTGAGCTACTAAATTAATTACTTGGATGCAAGTGATTGTGTATGTGCAAGCTACAAGTTGAGGCCTTGCCAACTCGCCAACATAAACGTGTGAACTCACTACCGTGTCTTGACAAGACGTGGAGTCTTTAACATAAAAATATAAGGAAGGTATATATGTCATGGAGATAGGGATGCGGAGTCCATATTGCTACATATGTCACTGATATAAGGGCCTAGAGTCCATATTGCTACCTATTGTTGAAACTATGTTTTCATTGATGTCACATGCAGGGGGAGATTACTAAACCCATATAGAATTGAACCAGAGGAAGAAGAAAATGCTTATGTGTGAATGAACTTTTGTGTAAAAAGAAAATGACTAAGAATTAAATTGTTAAGCATGCACCAAAGGCAGGACAACTGTGAACAACCAACCCAATAAAATTTGAGCTACACAACAATGATGAGAAATTGCAATTGGATGTTGAACCAGATGACCCTGAAATAGAGAAATGATATCTGAGGAACACGATGGATGTGAAGATACTTATTGTTTGTTTAATGATTACATGTTGTTGAGAATCGATGGCGCAGAGGACATGCCAAACAACAATAAGCTTGGTAAGGGAATCAGAGTTGAAGTCTGAGGGTGTAACAGAAGATTTCCACAAAACGATATATCCCACACTCGTTGGGAAAACCAAGTCCAAAGGGTTTATAATGAAAAAGTATTATTAAATTGTTTGAATGAAAATAGACAAGTCACGGAACCCTGCCTGCAAAGTTAACTTTTGTCATGGAGAATGGTAGACCGAGAATCGATTAAATCCTAACCATTAATCATCAGATATCAATGGACAAGATCAAAGGATTAGATTGCAACATATCAAATATCGAGAGATTGAACATCCTACATCATTGAAGTCTCGATGGGTCGATATCCTGGTGGCGTGATAGCCCGATGCCCCTGTGGTCTGGTATTACCATATCTGATATTGGGAGAAAGCATAGTGTAAGCATAATGAATTTCCCGAGCGCCCGGTGGACCAAATAGTGGTCCAGCTTGGATTCCACACTAGCAGAACCACGTAGAGGCCACGAAATTTGCCATGTCAATGCAAGGACAACAACCATATCACCCAACACATGTGTATTGATGTTAGTAGTAGAATCAGATAGGTATTTCCACATAGTTCTATGTGTCTAGACATGTGGAAATTGTCCAAATCCTTCTACTCTTGAATTTACTTTAGTTAAAGGAATTATTAAAGCAAATTGCTTTTATTAATTGATTATGTAATTAGTTAATTCAGTTATTTGAGGAAAGTAATAAAATTTCTTAACATGTAGTCTTGGCATGTGATGTAGCTGCCCTCCCCTCCAGGGGTTCTGCGACCTCCCAGTCTAGGATCTTTCTTTCATCTGAGTCGGATCGAATCTTCAGGCTCTCGTTTGAACCCAAAAAAATTCTACACATGCCCCTTTTTATCCTTTAGGCGCAGGTCCTATGATACCCGCACCCTCTATCTACGCGCTCTGGGCACTCTTCAATTTGCAAGCACTAGCTCCTTTTCACTAGCCCCTTCCTGCATATGCCCCTGGGCTAAGACCTTGTGTAAACGCGTGATTGCGAGCGCAAATAAGAGTGGTTTTAGACCAACCCATTTTTCTCCCCGCAATTCACTACAAACCGCCACGTATCCCTTTGTTAAAACTGTGGTTCCAATTGCAGCCCGCTCAATGAAAAATAACATTCAAGAATGTCCTGGCCCCGCAATCCTTCTCATATGTCAATCTCCAATCCCTTGGCGATGATCTGTGATCAATGACTACTATTTATCCTCCCTTTCCTATCTTCTTTCCTCCTTCCACGCTCGATCCCATATCTCCATGATCTGTTGACATGTAGCTCCCTTCTAAATCAACGACTACGGCTAATTCTGGATTTCCGGCCTTCGAGATTTTCAATTCTCAAACCTTTCTCTTCTTTGTATGACAATCTTCTGAAGTGGAAGATCTGTCAACAAATGTCCCTTTAAATATGCGGTCGGGATCTCCTCCACGAATCCAACCTTCGGGAATCTCAATTCTCAAATTCCTATTTATTCTAGAGAGATTTCTCTGAAATGGTTGATCGTCTGCCATGTGTCCTCTTCAATCGACGGTTCATCTCCCGCTTCAGGACTTTGGCCTCCTCGATCATATCAACAACCCTTCAGCTCCCTCCTCGATCAATGATCGAGATCTCCTCCAGGTCTTCATACTTTTCCTCCTCTACTTTCTCCTGGTCTAGATCTAGCGTCGCGTGTCCCCCTTCACGTCGATGGTTGTCGTCATTTTATGGACTTCGTCCTTCGGGATTCTAAAACTTCAACAAATACAAACCTCCAGAGTGAGTCCTTCCAGAGTGTCAGATCCGCTGACACATGTTCTTCTTTGATCCAATGGCTATCCAACGGAGTGAATCTTCGTCCTCCATGTATCCCCTCGCAGATCAACGATCCACGTCCTTTCCTTTGGGATCTACGACCCTGAATTCTTTGGGCTTCGACACATCAGGATATTCTGAAACACAACTTCTCAGAAACCCTGGAATACGATCCTCCGAATTTCATGATTGGGTGACACCTGTCCAACCTAGATCAATGACTAACAGCTACTTCGGTTGTTCGGGCTTCGACGATCTCAAACTTTCGTCCTTCATGTTCTCCTGGAATGTTTTCACATGAAGTTCACGATCTTTCGCCAAGTGCCCTTCTGGGTCTGACGGTCCAGATTCTCTTTGGCTCTTCGGTGCTTCAAGTATTCAGGCTTCGGGAGTTTCAAACTCCTATGCACTCGTTTCTCCCTAATTATTTTAACCCAAAACACGATCTTCCTCCACGTGTCCTCCACAACGAACGACTGTGATTTACTTCAGCCTTCGGGGCTTCAAGAGTTTGTCACGCTCTGCAGTTGAGTTTTCCCTGAAAAGAGATTTCTTGAAATCTCAGATCTTTTGACACACATCTCTCAGCAACCGACGACCAAGATTTGTTTCGGTTGTTTCACCTCCTCCTTGTCCACAAACTTCCGCAGTTGTGGATATCGCACCACCTGTCCTCCTTGATGATGGACGGTCCCAAATTACTTCGGGACTTCAAAAAATCCGTTCTCCTGTGCACTTAAATGAATTATCATTTGTGCACTTTACCTTGATTGGACGGTTGTTGTCCTTTGTGCTCAGATCCAACGGGTGGGATCAGTTCCTCTATTCTACGCTTCCTCTATTCGTTGGAAGTTGATCTAACGGTCCAGACTCTTTTCTACAACCGATCTGACGGTTGTTGTTGCTCCAACTCCTAAGCTTTTGACTTCTTCCGATTTGGAAGATTTTTGTCAGTGTTCAGAGGTTTTGGCCTTTGAACTTTCTCCTGCGAACCCGGTTACTCTGGGTCTCGTTTGCGCTCTTTGAAAATGATATCTCTTCTAAGATTTTGGACTTGGAGTAAGTTTGTCTCCCACACACTCCTTGTGTTATCTCTTCTGAGCTTCATCTCCTTGAATATTTCGATCTCCCACGCACTCCTTGCGTTTCTGGGATTTCGTCAAACTAAGATCCAAAGAATTTCTTGAAAATAAATTATTCTCGCCCTCCTAGCATTCTCCTTGCTCGATGCACACCTTGCAGAGCTTCTCCTTACAAATTGTTCAGTAACTCTGTCTCTTTACAAACTCAACACAAAGTTCTTTCTGTGCACTCCTTGCACTTTTGTTGATGAAGGTTCAACGCTATCTCTCTTAAGCATTTTTTAGGTTAACTCACCTATATCAATGCATTCCTTGTGGACTATGTGCACTCCTTGCACTCAAAAACTCAAAGAAGAGAAACAATTGAAACTTATTCAATACTTCACCAGTTTACGCATTCAAACCATGAAATACATAAAAACATAATAATGAACACAAATACATAAACACACTGTATGCAGGAAAAACTGGTTTTCTATTATCTCCATGTCTCTATACAGATGTTTACAAAAAATGGACTACAACAGAGTCCCAGTTCTTTCTCCTATTCTAACTCTATCCTGAGTTCTGCTTCTAAGACCTCTCTTCTAAGATCTCTCTCTCTCTCATTTTAAAAAAGAGGTCTCTGTGAGCTTATCCTCTCCTTCACCTAACCTCATCTATTACATTGAAGTTTCATAAATGGCCATCTAGTCTAAATTGAACCTATAGTCATCAACCTGTTAGCCATTAAAGGTGACCTTATCTTCTGCATGTTTAGAGATATGTCTTGGTTTTCACTCAAGCTTACAACATGGACCCGTATAGGATCATATTTCGAATTTAAAAATGGGAGGGTTAATGCCTCTCCCTCTGTGAAATGTGCGTTGATGTGCTGGAATGTTGGTGCATTGTTGAGGTGGAGCGATGCTCCTGCATCACACTCCACTTCTGCGAAAATCATTAGCTCGTACTCATGAGCTCCTCTTCTCCAATGTTGAAATCCTCATGTATCCCAAACTCTTCCTTGGAGTTTTCCTCTTTCTCCTCTCTAGCTATGTCTCTGTTGTTGCTTCTTCTTCCTTTTCTTCTTCCCTGCTACTATGGCAGACTCTCCTCTTCTCAGCTTCCCTTTGTTGACTGCTTCTGCTGACCTCAACATCAGCCTTCTTATCTCCTCTATCACTTTGTCGAGTTGCTCCAGTGGCTGGCTCTTCTTATGCAGTCTTCTCAGCTGCAAGTCTTCCTTACCAATGGGTAGATCATCTTGATCCCCCATGTCAGCTTATTTTTTTGTGGCATTAGTTTTCCATCCTATTGCAAACTCTAGTTCTGCAGTCTCATCACTGAGTTGTTTCTCAGCTTCCTTCTCTGAAAAATTACCTTATGTCATCTCCTCTTGCGTTGGTTCAAGTCCAACTTCTTTCAGTTGTTCCTCAGGCTGATGCTCCTCCATTTGTCTCCAACTTAGGGTGTTGGATGTGAAAGATTTTTATTATCACCCTTCTCTCTATGGCTTCTAGTTCTTCATACATACCAACAAAATCTATGTTGTCTACTTCTCCTTCTGTTGCAGGCTCCAGTGTTGCAGTCATTTCCTATTCAACTTCCTAGTTGGAAATTTTGAGCAATTATGTTGAATGCTCTTCTCTTGAAATTTGCATGAATGTCTTATAGAAGCCATCTGTTAGTTCTGGATTGTCCAACCAATCCTCCAACATCCTCAATTCTATCTCCCATTGAGTGAGCATCTCAACTGTGTGCTCCTCTTCTTCTTCTCTTTGGGAATATTCTGATACCTGCTTCTTCATCATGACAGTCATTGTTGGTTGTCCTTCCTCTGTTGTTGCACTTTCATCATGTGCATTGGCCTTTACTTGGTTGCTTGGTAGGAATTCCTTGATCCCTCCAATAATCAGAATGCTCCTCTAATCCTCCTTTTGGATGGTGAGAGTTTCTAACTTCTCATCATCTTCATTCACATGGTGTGCAAATCCACATGAACCTTCATCCATCATCACTCCTTGTTGACATGAACTCACTTTTGAGCTCTTGAGACTTTCAAACAGTCTCCTCTCTTTCCTCCTGCCCACCTGGCAATTTGGATATTCTCTTCTGCCCACCTAGCAGTCTATGAGATCAATCGATCCCATCTCATTTCCCACCTGGAAATCTAAACTTTCATCACTGCTCCCCTGACAGTATATGAGACCTTCCTCTGATCTCTTTCCATTGCCCACTTGGTAAATTGAAAGTCCATTTCTGCCCACCTGGCAGTTTATGAGATCTTTATCTGATCTCACCTCCTCCTCATCACTGAGGTGTCTCCCAATTTTTGGTTCACATATGTGAATCAATTCCTCCTCTGTGTCACTGAGGTCTTCTAATTCCCTCAACCACCTTCTTAACTCTTGTTGTTGCTTTCTGGCCAACAATTTTTGAACAAGCCATTTTTCCTTCCTGTTCAGAGGACATTCGTACCTCCAGTGCATCTTTGCCTCTTGTTGCATCCTCAATGCTAGTTGTTCCATCCTTTCTCTTATCTCATTAAGCTCCATATCCATCTCCGGATTTATTTTCTACGTGCGGCCTTCTCTTCGACCACACCCATGGCCTTCAATATCCATTTCCACCTTCTACCTACCCTCCTGGCAAGCCTATGGATGACTCTACATCGGAGAGTATCTCTATCTTCTCTCACGTCTCACTTGGATGTTTAAATTTTTGCTACTACGCACATGAAACAACCTTCTCAGAGAGCATCAATACCTTATTTCCTCCTCACCTGCTACCTACAGGCAAATTCAAATTTTGACACCACCTAATGTAATCATGTTGTTTCTTCTTTAGTGTCTTCTACCTCTTTTTTTCTTTCACTTGAAATCTACAGATGAAAATCTAACCTCTAATACCACCTAGTATTAGAGTATCTCATGTCACTGTCTCGCCCTTTGCCTGTTGTCTACAAGAAAAATTATGTCTCTGATACCACCTAATGCAGCCCCCCTCCCCTCCTAGGATTTCGCGACCTCCCGGTCTAGGATATTTCTTTCACCTAAGTTGGATCGACTCTTTGGGCTCTTGTTTGAACCCAAAAAAATTATACACAGGCCCCTTTTTCTCCTTTAGGCGCAAGTCCTGTGATACCCACACCCTCTGTCTGTGTGCTTTGGACGCTCTTCAATTTGCAAGTGCTAGCTCTTTTTCACTAGCCCCTTCCTGCATACACCCTTGGGCTATGACCTTGTGCAAACGCGTGATTGCAGGTGTAGAAAAGAGTGGTTTTAGACCAACCCGTTTTTCACCCTACAATTCACTACAAATTGCCATGTATCTCTTTGTTAAAACCATGGTTCCAATTGCAGCCCGCTCAAGAAAAATTAACGTCTGAGCATGTCCTGGCCCCACAATCCTTCTCATTCGTCGATATCCAATCCCTTGGTGATGATCCACGATCAACGACTTTTATTTATCCTCCCTTTCCTGTCTTCTTTCCTCCTTCCATGCTCAATCTCAGATCTCCACGATCTGTCGACACATAGCTCCCTTATAAATCAATGGCTACGACTGATTCCATCTTTTTGACCTTTAGGAGTTTCAATTCTCAAACCTTTCTCTTCCTTGTATGACAATCCTCCGAAGTGGAAGATATGTCGACACTTGTCCCTTTAAATATGTGACCAGGATCTCCTCCACGAATCTGGCCTTTGGGAATCTCAATTCTCAAATTTCTATTTCTTCCAGAGAGATTTCTCTGAAATAGCAGATTGTCTTCCATGTGTCATCTTCAATCGATGGTTCAACTCCCACTTCGAGACTTTGGCCTCCTCGATTGGATCAACAACCCTTCATCTCTCTCCTTGATCAATGATTGAGATATCCTCTGGGTCTTCGAACTTTTCCTCCTCTACTTTCTCCCGGTCTAGATCTAGCGTCACGTCTCCCCCTTCACATCGACGACTGTCATCATTTTCTGGACTTCGGTGTTCGGGATTCTCAAACTTCAACAAATACAAACCTCCGGAGTGAATCCTTCCGAAGTTTCAGATCCTCTAACACCTGTCCTTCTCTGATCCAACAGCTATCCAACGGAGTGAATCTTCATCCTCCACGTATCCCCTTGCAGATCAATGATCCATGTCCTTTCCTTTGAGATCTATGGCCCTGAATGCTTCGGGCTTCGGTTCTTCGGGATATTCTGAAACAAACTTCTCAGAAACCCTGGAGTATGATCCTCCAAATTTCACGATCGAGTGACACATGTCCAACCCAGATCAACATCTCCCAGCTACTTCGGTTGTTTCGGCTTCAGCAATCTCAAAATTTCATCCTTCATGTTCTCCTATAGTGTTTTCACCTGGAGTTCACTATATTTCGCCACATGCCCTTCTGGATTTGACGGTCCAAATTCTCTTTGGCTCTTCGGCACTTAGGCTATTCGGGCTTCAGGAGTTTCAAACTCCTATGCACTCGTTTCTCCCAGAGTGCTTTCACCCGAAACACGATCTTATTCCACGTGTCCTCCATAACGAACGGATGTAATTTACTTCAGCCTTCGGGGCTTTGGGAGTTTGTCATGCTTCGTAGTTGAGTTTTCCCCGAAGTGAGATTTCCCAAAATCTTGGATATTTTGACGCGTGTCTCTCGACAACCAAAGGCCAAGATTTGTTTCGTCTGTTTCACCTCCTCCTTGTCCACAAACTTCCACAGTTGTGGATCTCGCGCCACCTGTCCTCCTTGACGATGGATGGTCCCAAATTACTTCGGGACTTTGGCGAATCCGTTCTCCTGTGCACTTAAAGGAATTATCATTCCTGCATTTTACCTTGATCGGATGGTTATTGTCCTTTGCGCTCAGATCCGACGGATGGGATCTGTTCCTCTCCTCTGCGCTTCCTCTATTCATTAGGTGTTGATCTAACGGTCCAAACTCTTTTCTACAACCAATCTGACAGTTGTTGTTGCTCCTCCTCCTGAGGTTTTGACTTCTTCCAATTTGGAAGATTTTTGTCAGTGTTCAGAGGTTTCGGCCTTTGAACTTTCTCCTGCAAACCTGGTTACTCTAGGTATTGCTTGCACTCTTTGAAAACACTATCTCTTTTGAGATTTTGGACTTGGAGTAAGTCTGTCTCCCACGCACTCCTTGTGTTATCTACTCTTAGCTTGATCTCCTCAAATATTTCGATCTTCCATGCACTCCTTGTGTTTCTGGGATTTCGTCAAACTCGGATCTGGAGGATTTCTTGAAAATAAATTCTTCTCGCCCCCCTGGCATTCTCCTTGCTCAATGCACACCTTGCAGAGCTTATCCTTACAGAGTGTTCAATAACTCTGTCTCTTTACGAACTCAACACATATTAGCAAAAGTGCACTCCCTGCATTTCTGCTAATGAAGGTTCAATGCTATCTCTCTTGAGCTTTTCTAAGATTAACTCACCTCTATCAACGCACACCTTGTGGACTATGTGCGCTCCTTGCACTCGAAAAATCAAAGAAGAGAAACAATTGAAACTTATTCAATACTTCACCAATTTATGCGTTCAAACCATGAAATACATAAAAACATAATAATGAACACAAATACATAAACACACTGTATGCAGAAAAAACTGTTTTTCTATTATCTCTGTGTGTCTATATAGATGTTTACAAAAACTGGACTGCAAAAGAGTCCCAGTTCTTTCTCCTATTCTAACTCTATCTTGAGTTCTGCTTCTAAGACCTCTCTTCTAAGATCTCTCTCTCTCTCATTTTACAAAAGAGGGCTCTACAAGCTTATCCTCTCCTTCACCTAACCTCGTCTATTACATTGAAGTTTCATAAATGGTCCTCTAGTCTGAATTGAACCTAAAGTCATCAACCTGTCATCCATTAAAGGTGACCTTATCTTCTGCCTGTTCAGATATATGGCTTGGTTTTCACTCAAGCTTACAACATGGACTCGTATAGGATCATATTTCGGATTTAAAAATGGGAGGGTTAATGCCTCTCCCTCTGTGAAATGCGCGTTGATGTGTTGGAATGTTGGCGCGTTGTTGAGGTGGAGTGATGCTCCTGCATCAGCATGCAATCTAAATCTCAAGTGAGATTAGAAATAGATTGTAACTCACAATTATAAAAGAAAAGATAGGGTGAAGGAGAAAGACACTTGACAGGAGTTGTGTTGAGAGAGGCGACACATAGAGTATTGGATCGCGAAGGAATGTGGTTCAATATCTTGGATAGGTGAAGAAGGGACATTCATATAGAGATCATATAGGCCAAGGAGAAGAGATAACAGAGGCATACACAGGTGGGTTTCGGTCGAAGGAAGCCACGGGGGAGTTTTGGATAGTACGGAGATTTCCATACAGGTTTTCTATACACATATGCGGGTCATAGTGGAGATAGTCACGGACATCCGTAGGGCACAAAAGGGAAAGTTGTGGATATCCATAGGTCACAAAAGGGCAAGTCACGAATACCTAAAAAAGAATTCCAAAACTGGTCGTACAATAGGTCAAACCTTTCCAGGCTAGTCTGCAATTGTATTTCTCTCAGTGGGCCATTATCCATGTTATGGGAGCCCTGATTTTAGCATAATAAAATCATTCTCAACACTGGTTTTCCCTCCAAGGTTTTTTGAGGGGTATCTACCCAAAAATAATGGTTTTTATGTGTGCTTGATTTGGTTTCCTAGTTTATGCTTCTACTACATGATATTGAGTTGAATATTCCAGTAGTGTATTTTTGTTTTGTGAGTTGTTAATCTAATTGCAGTAAGGAAATCACTAGATAACAAAGTACGTAGGTTATGGAGTAAGAATTTCAACATGGTATCAGAGCACATTCTCTAAAGGGAAGCCAGATCAGTACATGGGAAATTTTCCACCAGTAGGTTACTTCCATGGAATTTCTTCGGGTCTTAGGGATGGAAACAACCTCGTTGAGAGTTGAATACATATTGGATGGAGCATCCAACTTCCTATCTTTGAAAGCAAGAGTTACTTTGACGTTGAAGGAGTATGACCTTTGGGAGTTAGCGGATAAAGTAGTTTCTCCACCGATAGATATGACAACTTTAGATGCTCACAACAAGGAGATCAAAGCAGAGAGGGTGCTCTTGGAGTTGGTGAAGGATCATCTAATTCCTAACCTAACCGAGAAGACGATGAACAAATATATGTTTGATGCCTTGGTAAGTTTATTCCAAAGCAAGAACATGAATATGAAGATGATCTTAAGGAATACACTCAGATCGGTTCAGATGTATAGATCAAATTATGTTACTAGCTATCTCATGAGGATCACATAGGTACGTGATCATCTTGTAGCCATAGGGGAGAAAACTAAGGATGCAAATCTTGTGAATCTGGCACTGAATGGTCTTCCAAAATCATGGCCCATGGGAACCATTTGTCAAAGGATTTTGTGCTCAGGAAAATATTCCAGATTGGAAGAGACTTTGGAATGATTGCATCCAAGAAGAGACTCGGGAGGAGTCTAATAGCAGCAAGAAGGAAGATGAAGAGGAGGAGAACCTGGCCCTTGTCAATAAGACAAGGAAGGGAAAATAAAAGGGTTCCATCACGCAAGGTAACAATGAGGAGTCAACCTCATGGCAAGGAAAGAAGGACTTGAGTAAAATCAAGTGCTTCACGTGCCGCAAGTTTGGGCACTATGAATCACGATGTCTGGATAAGAAGAGAAAAGAGAAGACACAGACAACAACATCAGCAGAGACACAGCTAGATGAGCTTGCACCAAAATTTGAGGAGTTCTCAATGTTCACATGCCTCTCTACCAACACCGACATAAGGAGTGTGTGGTACATGGACAATGGTGCTTCTCGTCACATGATGGGGACTAATGAGTTGTTCACCAGTTGATCAAAGATAGACTTAGGTTTACATATGGAGCTTGGCACTCATACCAAGTGTTGTGTAGAAGGAGTTGGGAAAGTCATGTTCCATCTCAAGTCGGGAGGTTTTCTGTAGGTGGCAGATGTGTTATATGTACCAGAACTGAAGAAGAACTTGCTCTCAATTTCAATTTTGGAGGACATGGGTTTTTTAATTACTTTTCATATAGGGAAAGTACTCATATGTCCAGAGGGAGATAGCCCTGACACAACAATGAGCATTAGTGTCAGAGAGGGAAGGTTATACAGCTTGCAGGGATAGCTTGTAAGTAGATCCAAAGGACATTGGATCAAGTATCAATGCCAATGATAGAGAATGAGGAGCAAGAGGCTTCGAAGGGTGAACAGTCGAAGGATGAGCAGAGTTCACAGACTTCTAGTGTGGGGAGTAAACCTTTAGAGGGGAAGAGGGAGTTAGCCCCTTCCAGTTATGTTAGGAGACCAGGTTGGTATGAGATGACATTGATGGATGTTGAGGAGTAAGAAGCTTCTAGGATCACATTGAGGGAGAGCAGACCTTTGACGAAGTTTTCAAACTTCATGGCATTGATATGTAGCATCATCGATTTTGAGACTTCCATTATTTAGAGAGTAGATGACCATCAAGTTTGGAGGAATGCAAGTATGCAGGATGATGTGTGTGACATTCTGCCAAAGTTGGAGGCAGAACCAATTCAAGGTGGCTCTTCGGGAAATACCTTCCTCTATAAGAGGGAGTGTTTATGTTAGTGGTAGCATCAGACAGGTATTTTTGCACAGGTTTATGTGTCTAAATGTGTGTAAATAGTCCAAAGCCTTCTACTCTTGATTTATTTAGTTAAAGGAATTATTAAAATAAATTGATTTTATTAATTAATTATGTAATTAGTTAATTGAGTTATTTGAGGAAAGTACTAAAAGTACTTAACATGTAATCTTAGCATGTAGTCTTCGCATGAAATCTAAATCTCAGGCGAGATTAGAAATAGATTGTAACTCACAATTATAAAAGCAAGGATAGGATGAAGGAGAAAGACACTTGACATGAGTTGTGTTGAGAGGGTCGACACACATATTATTGGATCCCGAAGGACTGTGGTTTGAGATCTTGCATAGGTGAAGAAGAAATTTCATCTAGAGATCATATAGGTCAAGGAGAAGAGAGAACATAGGCATACACGTGTGGGTTTCAATCGAAGGAAGCCACAAGAGAGTGTTGGATCGTACGAAGTTTTTCATACAGGTTTTCCATACACATCCACAGGTCATAGTGGAGACACTCATGGATATCAGTGGTTCACAGAAAGGAAAGTCATGGATACCTCAAAAATCATGCTAGAACTGGTCGTACAGCAGGTCAAACCTTTCCAGGTTAGTCTGCAATTGTATTTCTCTCAATGGGCCATTATCCCTGTCACGGGAGCCTTAATTTTAGCATAATAAAATCATTCTCAACATTGGTTTTCCCTCCAGGATTTTTCCAGGGTTATCTACCCAAAAATATTGTTGTTCATGTGTGCTTGATTTGGTTTCCTATTTTATGCTTTCGCTACATGATATTGAGTTGAATATTTCAGTAGTGTATTTTTGTTTTGTGAGCTACTAATATGATTGCAGTAAGGAAATCACTAGACAACAAAGTACCTAGGTGTTGGAGTAAGAATTTCAACAATGTGTACAATGGTCCACGTGAAGACCACATGTACACTGACATATCTGATATCGCAGGATTGGAGGAGTAGTGCATTGTTGAAATCCTGGGGGAACAATGGCCCGACAACATGGTTCCATGGGCATGGTTCCATATCATAGATTGGAAGGTTGAAGAAACATTGTAGTGTTGAAGGCTTGGGGGCCCAATAGTCTGGTACGCTGATCATCCCAGTAAATGGGGAACCCATAAAAGATCAACGACTGAGATCAATCCAACGTCTTGATCCAACGACTATTGAGAATCAAATTTGTGTTATGTTGTCTATGAGCATATTGGGAACGGAAATAAAGGGGTCTATGCCAATTTTGAAGGAGTGTCACTTTCCATTTTTTGGGAGATCTAGAGCTGACCCCATGGACATAATATTTTTTGGGTATGTGGACAAATCCATGAGACCACAGAGTCTATAAACAATAATTCCCAAATCAGTTTTGAGTATGTGTGAATCAACATGCGAGAGAAGTGAGTTGAGGCTTGTTATCGCACAGTTTGTAGCTAGGTCAAAAGGCTAGAAGATAGAGGCCAAACTGGCATAACATGAACCTACCCCACCCAATGTCACCACGATGGGGAGGTTCTTTCTCTTTAGGGAGGTCAGGCCCAGGGGAGACGTCCCCGGTAACCTGGAGTTTTGAAGAGGCCAAGGTATAAAGGTCAAAGTGAAATTCCCTCTTCGCAGGTCACCAACAAGAGCAGATAGTCAGGCTAAACAACTAATAATGAAGTGTAGGCCTAAATGAGAACACATGCCCAGAACAAAGAAACAACTGACTAATACATGCAGGCTATGATTCAAAGGGTTAGTACTTCATATAACTATTTGATATCAATATATAAGCAATAGATATTGACGAGATCAATGTTTATTAATACAACAATGAAATAATATCAATCCATCAATAAATACCAAGATGATGTAGTAATCAGTGTGTCCAATCAATCCCTTATTCAATAAATGCTTTAAACCATCATCTAATTGCCTATAAAGAGAACTTGATGTGTCAAGATGGAATAACCAAGGATGACGTCAGCTTTTTAGGGTTAGTAGTTTAGTTGGGGTTTCGTTTAGAAAATAGTTAAGAGTTTGTTTGACCAATATCACTTCATTGGAGGCCTAAGATCAGTGCCTAAGGGTAAATGGAGTCAAATTAAGGGAGGACGCAAAGGTTGAAGGAAAAAAGGCTAAAGACTAGAGGGAAGGGTTTTGAAGTGTTGTTATGGCAGGGCCCCAGAAACAAAACCCTAGGGGAAAGAGGCTCACTCTGGTGTTGCTAAAGCAAGGCCTCATGCTCTTTCCTCCTTCCTTAGGTTTAACGTGGCAAAATGGCTAGCATAAAAGATAAATCAAGACACGAGAGTGTTTCTAAAGCAAGGCCCTATCACCAAACCCTAGAAGCAGGACGACCCTAGGTGTAGATAACCTAGGCCTGGGATGTCTCCTCCTTCTTGACTTTTAAAGGTATGACTAGCACAGGGGAAGAAGTAATAAGAGTGTAGTTATGGCTAGGCTCTTCCGTCCTTCTTCAATGGCTGAAAATTTCTCTTTTAGGGGACATCAGACAACGACCTACTTGTGTGTTTATCTCTTAGGGTTTTAAAATCAGCAAAGTTTATAATAAATGCAAGAATACAATACTACAACCATTCAATCAAGAAGTTTTGCATAAAAAACACTTACATATTATCATGAAATAACATTGCAAACCCTAGTTGTAAACCTTCCTTCAAGAGAAATGCCAAAAATGCCAAGAAATGCCTTCCTTCAACAAGTGCGCCTCACTCAAAGAGAACAAATACCCAAGTAGGGTGCAAAAATCAGATCTCACTAGGAGAGTGAGTGTTGTGTTATTCAAAATGAGGATAAAACTCCTCAATATATACTATATCAATGACCTTTAATTAATTTTAGGTCATTAAAAAATAGCCGACAAGGCTTTAAACCAAAATCATACTGTTTTTACATTAAATTGTCAAATTAAAACCCTAACTGAGTTGTAATAAAGGTAAAATCCCCTTCAAGGGAGGCGCTAGCCCCTTTTAGGGTAGATGAGACATCTAGGAGCAAAATGTTACCCCCCTAGGGGCTTCTCCAACATGCCACTGCTACCCAGTCTACCTTCAAAAATGACCATGAAGCTGGATGACATCATGGTAAGGATGGGGATGCTTTGAGCCTTCCAAGGCCAACGTTCCACTAAAAAGAGGTCATTCCCCCTAGGTCGGGCTCTGCCAAAGTGCCTCTGGTGAAATGTCCTCTTCTTCTCTGGTGTAAAACCTCGGTCAACCATTGTCCTATATATGCCCCTCTGACGGGGTCTCAGCAACCATCTGATGGGCTCTTCAGCCCCATGGAGGTCTGAACTAATCATCTCCCCATGTGTACCAGTCCAAGTGGTACATGTCCGTCGGGCATGGTCCTACACATCAAAAACTACGCCCTCCATGGGCTCATTAGTCACAGGGATCATAGCAATGTCAATCACATTTCATCATTAAATTTTATCAAACATATGCATAAAAACCCTGATACATCGTTCAACAGCTCAAAGACATTACAAAAACCTACAATACAAGTTTGAGAAAAAAGGACAAGACACCCTATTGGGCTAGTATCCATAAGGAAAGGAAAGTTTCCAAGGGGTTTCATCCAAGCCATGTAAATGAGGTGATGTGGCTAAGGGATGTCCAGACATACGGGTAGAGTGAGAGCCAGGGATGCATGATATTACCTGTGGGTGCCTTTGTAGAAGGTGAGTTGTGCCCGTCATGGATGCAATTTTTTCCAAGCCCTTTCTTGCCTTTATTCTTTTCTTTATTTGCTTTTTCTTTTTATTCAAGGGCTAACTAGAGGACACTGCCTTGGCATGGTGACCAAAGCTGATAGTGTTACCCACAAGTACTTTCACAGAGATTATAAGGTTGGCTCGTGATGAGACCCCCTTTCCCTTGGCCATGCAACCAAAGGTCACTGCCCTGGCATGGTAACCAGATAGTGGCAATTTCATATTGTTAAGTACCCATGAACCTAATAGGTTGGCTCGTGATGAGACCCCCTATCCTCTTAGATAAGTCTTGTTTATTATTTTCCGGGTCCCTCTTATTTCTTGCTGAGAGGATTTTTATTGCCTTCTCGGGGATCCTTGGGCAAGGCATCTCGAGGTTTTATTTCTAGGATTTTATCTTTTACCAGCTGCTTTTACCTTCTGGGCCTTTAGCCCCTTCTTCCCACAAGA
>ML787258.1:352845-365552 GCA_009831015.1 Picea engelmannii
CTGCTTTTACCTTCTGGGCCTTTAGCCCCTTCTTCCCACAAGATAAGGTGCAACCCTACAAACAGGTCAATCCAATGCCCAGACAAGGGGAATGGGATAAATGAGCGGGAGATAAGATGAAAAAGTGGTAGTATGATGGGAGCAGACGATGGCTCTTCAGAAATCCCCCCGGTGGCAAACCAAAACCCATGGGTATAGGCTTGCTAGGACACCCTGTCAATCTCCCCAAAAATGGTCAAGTGGGTTAATGTAAGATCCAAGCAGTCATCAGAGATAAAAGGAGTTAGATGCATATATCCAAAGGTCATAATGATCAAAAGCGACACATACCATGATACCTGGACCAATTACCTCATGGAGCAAGAGCCTTCTCCGATACAAGACCAAGCCGATGGTGATGGATGTTGTTGCTGCTGACAAGATGAGTCTGATGAAAGAAGAAAAGGATGGGCCCTCCAGGGCCATGCTCAGGTCAATCCTGCTCTTGGTACTCCATGTCTAGGACCTATGGGCCTCGAGACATGATCTCCTAGTTATCCCTAAAAATCGGGGATAACAAGGCTCTAAGGTTCGTGGTGAATGAAGTGTGAAGAGGTAGTCTGCGTGAGAGAGAGAGTAGAGGCTCTGATATTTTGGGGTCCTAGGAATAAAATAGGCTGAAATGTGATTGTCTAAGGGAGGCTAGGAGGTGCAAGGTCCAAGGAAGTTTTGAAATTATGCAGATTGTGAACTGGTGGAAAGTGTTGTGACAATTGTGACAGAGCAACATATTTGTACAGGTGAAGGCTTGAAGGAAAAATATGATCTGGTATTGTTGATAACTTGAGGATATTGGTGTCTTCTATAAGTTGGTGCCTGCAAATATTGCATATGTATATTGGTGCTTACAAGCATTGTTGAGTTGGTGCTCAGCTGAGGAGATTGGTGTCTCCTACAGGTTGGTTCCTACAAACATTGTAGTTGTAGGTTGGTGCCCACGGGATTTTCTGAGTTGGTGCTCGACTAAGGAGATTGGTGTCTCCTGCACGTTGGTGCTTGACTAAGGAGATTGGTGTCTCCTGCACGTTGGTGCTCTACTAAGGAGATTGGTGTCTCCTGCATCTTGGTGCCTGCTAATGTTGTAACAATAGGTTGGTGCCTACATGATTTTATAAAGATATGCTTTGTGGTTTTCTCCCATTTGGATTTCCACGTTAAATCTCTGTGTATTGTAGATTGTATGGTTGTTTATTTATCATTAATTGTTGCAGTTGGTAAAGTAATACATTGATAAATAATTGTAAGAAAAGAAAAAGAAGTCTTACATTTATTAAGCCCCCTCTTAGTATAAGTAAGTGTGTCAACACTTATGTCGTAGAGACAAGGACATGGAGTCCATATTTCTACCTATGTCACAGAGACAACGACCTGGAGTCCATATTTCTATCCATGTCGCAGAGACAAGGATACAAAGCCCATGTTGCCTAGTTAGGACCAGGAGTTGCATGGTAAAGGTGTGAAATCCTTACTCCTAAAAAAAACCTATGAGACATATGAGGTAGCAAGGTAATCACAGTTTGGGCCTTGGGGGGGGATTAATGAAGTGTTAATTACCCACTTAGGAAGGGCTTTGGGTATAACACTAATTAATGAATATATCTTATTATTCATAAATGAATTTAAATTTAATAATAAACAAAAAATGAAAAAGAAGAAAAAAGGCATATGCATTATATAATTGACATAAATAGAAATTAGGAGGGATCACCACGTGGATGGGTAATAAGTTTATTGGAATTTATCAAAATAAACATAAATCGGGGATTTTTCATGAGGGGGGTGGGGTGTCAAAAGAGTGAGGGATTATAAATAGTAGGGGATTTGGAGGTGAAAGGGGAGGAAAAAAATGCGAGGAAATGCTACCAGAATTTTTCATGAAGGAGGAATTAGTAAAAATCTAAGTGATCCAGAGATTGGGGTGGATTTTTGTAGTTAGACAGGGGTAGTGAGAGTTCATGCAGCTCGGGGGTCTCAGGGAAAGGAATATTCCCTGAGAAAGGTTGCGAGGTAAACCGAGCATTCAATGAGTTAGCGTTGGCAAAGCAACTAGGAATAGAAAACCAACCAGTTGAAGGGTGTCAATATTTATAGGTGTATAATGGTTTTATTTTCATTGAGCATTAATTAGTAGGTAAAGGTAGATCAAATAGAACTTTTGAACATTGATAGGAATTGAATTTGTAAAATAAATTTAACTTGGATTGGAATTGACAATGGGTTGTAGGGATTAAGTGTTTGAGAGGATTCAAATATCTTGTATTGCAGGTGGAAATAAAGATTGTTAACCTTTTTTGTTGATATCTTACTTTGAACAGGGGTTTACCTGTAAAGAGGAGGTTAATTCTAGTATTGTTTCCTAAAACTTGTAAAGAGTTTTATGTATTTTGTTTTTTCATCTTTTCTCTAGTTATATATTCTTTTTCCTTTGTTATATAGCATAGGATTTTACTTACAATAGTTTATATTGTTTTTTTTCTTATGCTCACGCTCTTCTAGACTCTGAGAAAGTGTTATAATTTAAAATATTGATACAAAAAAATATGCTTAGGAGTACTCAAGTTTTGGATCTATATTTATTTATTTATTTTCCGCTTATATGTTTCACTAAAGGTTGTGTTCTGATGAAATATTATGTTCTAATATTGTAGCTTCATAAACAAGGTTGTCATGATACCATATATCCTAGGAAAATGAGTTATTCTTCTAAGGGAATTTGTTAACACCCATTAACGAAATTGGCATTTTTCTTCTTAGTTTTCATGACTTTGTGTGGGGTATATTTATAGTAAATTGTTCTAGGTGATCACAAGTTTTACGTCTCCTTTGTACATGAATGTTGCAAAAAGGCTAACACCCATTAATGAAAATGGATTTTTTATTCTTAGTTTTCATGACTATGTGCATGGTATATTTATAGTAAATTGTTTCCACATGTTGCTTAGCTCACTCTCACTTGATGACTACGGTGCTTGACACACCAGAGGTAACTTGTTTCAATACTTCATATTAAGTGTTAATGCCTTATGTACTTGTCATGAAAGTAGTGATCAAACGATTCAGTCGGGTAATGGATCATGATTCTCTAAATTTATTCCTTTTTCCTTATTTCACTTTGGTGGTCATCAAAAGTTCCTAGATAAGTGTTGTCACTCTTGGGTAGATTTGTACTATTGAGGGGATTTGATAGGGGGTAGTGTGTCCAATTCCTAATCCATACATAACATTCTCCATCTTTCCAATCTTCGTTGTCCTCACTTTTGTGTTGGTGCTCAAATGTCACACATATAGGTTCATGATTCATAATACCTTGAGAAGAAGGAGCTTGAATGTTGGTTGATGCAGTTATATGAATATTAAAAAAGAAGAAGACCAAAGTGCTAAAATCAAGCAAATGAAAGGAAAACGAAATAACCCAGAAAAAACCAAAGAAGAGAAAAGCATGAGAAATGCCCCCTCGCTATGAGGTCATCACCCCAAGTCCTATGCAATGAATGCATATCTAAAAAATGACTAAATGAACGTCAAAAGACATAAAAGGTTAAATGAATAAATAAAAAGGAAAAAAGGGGTTTGGAAAGACATTGTCAAGGAAATGGCAACTAATTGCATAAGCACTCCCTCATTACAAAGGCGCTCATGTGGATGAATATCTTACATAACCTCACATGACTATGCAATACCACTCAGGAAGCTAAACCCTAAATCATACCATTTATCATTACACATGCTCCTTGATAGGTTTCTTGGGAAATACTTCTCTTCTTGGGTACTAACACATGTAATAGGGGCTAATGATGACCCTCCCATACCTAAAATTGGAAAATGTATGAATTATACAAGTTATTATGAAGTTAGAAGATGATATTTAATGTGATCTACCTAATGGAATTTACATTTGACATGACTCACTTGTATTTCACATTGGACTTGTGTACATGCCTCCAGATTGATGACTATTTTGGGTCACTTGGGCCTTACTTTGGACGATGTACTTAGCATGGAGATGACTTGGTTTGAGCCTTGTTCCTTTGGAGGACATTGAGGAGGTCACTTTCATGCTATATGGAGGTTTTCCCACTTCTTTTAGAGGTTGTTGCACACCTTGAGGATATTTTAGCACCTATTTTGAGGGCGGCTAGATTCAAGATCGATGTTCTTTTGACAGAATATCCAAAAATCTGCCAATTTTATGTCATTAGACGCACAATGACCATGGGATTTCTAAAATGTGGTCATAACAGAAATTCAGGCAAAAAATGACACATTTATGGTGCTTTTAAAATTTGTTGCAAGAAGATTATTGTGAATTTTTTACCACTCATGGGACACTTTTGGAGGAGGTTGTTATGCATGTCAAGGAGGAGGAATTGGAACTTGAGGAGAGTTTACTTGTCTTGGGAAGAATCTTTGAGGTCATGGATATTATTGTCTATGTGGCATAACCACCTCATAGTTTATGTAAAGAGATGATGGTGTTTTATATTCTTTTGGGCTAAAAGCTAGGAGAATATTGTTTTTATATTGAAATGGTTGTTGGATCTCTTCATGTGAATAGAGAAGCACCTCTCGTTTGTAATTGATTTCCAAAACTTATGCAAAACAATTACTTGTCTACTTTTCTTTTTCTATATTTGTTATGGATGGATAACTAGAGTGACTTCTTAAGGAGCTGACTTATGGATTGATTTTCAACTTTCATGGATGCTCTTGGCTAAGGTTTTATGAATGAAATGATTTCTTGAGTAAGTGGACTCACTTAATATTGTTGGATTTTGTTTATATATGATTTTAAGTCTAGTTGTACTTCTTTAGTGGTGGTGGTGCACTCTCTTGGTGTCTTTCTTGAACAAGTCCCTTCTTCAAAACCCTTGGAACATTACTAGTGGAGTATCTTCCCTTGAACCATCTTGAAGTTTGTAAGGTACTAGGTGGATCTTCTAGGGTTTGTAGTGGATAACCCTAGATCTACTTACATCCTCTCAAGGGAGTCATTACTTGACCCCATATCCNNNCCCCCCCCCCCCCCAAAAAAAAAAAAAAAAAAAAATAGGCACTAGTCTTCTCCCATCTAGTCAATATAAAATTCAAAACTTCAATTTTTATCTTTGTTTTAGCTTAAATCTAGGGTTTGTTTAGCTAGACGTCTAGGGTTTTCTTGCATGTTTTTGGCCTAAAATTTTAGGTTTTTCTTGGATATTTTTTACCTAAAATTTTAGGTTTTTCTTGCATGTTTTCGACCTAAAATCATCTCTCATGGAAAATCACCATAGTTGGTTTGTATTACAACAATTTTAGGGCTAGACGTCTTGGTTTTATTGGCTATTATATGCTCTTAAATTTTTAGAATTAATAAGTTACTTAAACGCTATTTTTATCCATTGTTTTAGCCCTAACTTATTTATCTTTCAATATGGAGATAAATTTAGAGCTAGTTATAATAATGAATTCCTAATTCCATGCACAAGATTGGAAGAATTCTACTATGAATGATTTTCTGAGTTAAGACTATTTTCACACATTTTATATTATTTGTAGATAATTAAAGCCTCTATACAACCCTAAAAATAGAGGGTATGCTGATTATGTTTTACCTATTAGTCACATTTACAATTTTGGTGTATTGGATTCTTGTTGTTTAACTCTTTCATGTCTTAAAATTGTCTAGCCAGTACTAAAATTTATTATACTTGTTGTTTAACTCTTTCATGTCTTAAAATTGTCTAGCTATGTGTTTTATTGCAATTTCTATATAAATTTTCTATGCTTAAGACAATTTCCCCAGTTCTTCCAAAAAAATAGCTTTTGGAAATCATAACCATGTTCATCCACATACAAATTTGGAAATCCATTTATTATTTTATTTTTGATCGTTTTGAAGTTAAGTATATGAGGGTGAGTCCTTACCTAAGTTTAAGTTGTTGTTTTTTTCAATAATCTTCTTAGTGTTTCCAGTTCATTAAGCAAGAGAATATCTCATCTACAGTCGATGGCCAGAGAGCATTGTTGTTTTGTGCAATAATCCTCTTTGTGTTTCTAATCCATTAAGCAAGGGCATATCTCATCTACAGTGGATGGCAAGAGAGCATTCATGTAGTAGTTGTTGGCACAACAATTATTCCAAACCCTTCCTTTTCTCACCCAATAAATATGGCTTTCAATATTTAATATGGAGAGATATCTTCTTGCATTTTATGATTCTTTTATAGTGGGAAATACTTATTCTTTTATCCTAGGAAATATAGTACATGTTTAAATAATAATAATAATAATAATGTTAAATAATATCCATTTGTATAACTCAATTCCATTTAGCATAAGATGGTTAATCTGAAACATTTTGTTAATTGTGAGAGTAATTAACTAATTAGTTTATTTATTTATTTATTTTTGTTGATGTTAGTTAATTAAAAATACACACTAGAATCTATCGAATGTCATCATGATTCAAATGAGATTAATCCCTATCATTTTTTTAAGTCCTTAAGTCCATGGCACTTACTTTGGTTAGAGATGAACTTTCTTTCCATTATTAAAATATCTTATTTATAGAATTACATAAATGGTTGTTACTCTTTTAATAGCTAGGTTATATTAATATAATCAATTTTGTTTAAACATGTTTTATGAATAAATTCATAAAGGATTGTGGTGCCAAATAGATTGTTTTTTTTTCAAGAAATCATAGACCCTTGCAACTTAGTTTGTGTTTATTTCATTTACAATTCAACCAAATGAAATTTGTATCTTAGAGTGCCCATTTTTTTTTAAATTGAAAGTGGATATGATGATTTATTATTTGTTTATTTAGTTATTTTTAATGTCAGATTGGGTCTTATCTTGGTGATGGATTGTAGAAAGAGGAGTTGGTTTCTTGATAGAATATATTAATCACACTCATTGTTGATAGCTTTGTTATAGTTAACTATGGTATAACAAATTAGATAATAATAATAAGAAAAAAATTACCTCTTTGGAGCTATATTATTTCATGTGTTAGTAATGATGCATAAGAGGGATGTTACAATTATGCTACCTCACACAAATCCTTCTTTGACTAAAAGGTTTCCTTCTTTCCTTGTGAATGTTGTGCCTCTGTTGAAAGTTACAAATTCCTTCTTGGATATCAAATGTTGGGTTTTAGGCTTAGTAGAAAATACAATCAAACATATATCAAGTAAGGGACATCGAGAGTTTACCCTCAAGAAACCCTCAAAAGGGAAATTATATTCAATCATTCATTACTTGTGTGTATTTCTAATGTATATATAATAAGTCCTTTTATATAAATAGGTGACCATAACAATACATAATAATAAGATATTCACTTCAACCATATGCATAACTATCTCTCATAATATCTCCATGATCTCTCAATTAATTCCATGAAATCCTTAGTCCCAACTTCTCTCATTGTCCCCATCTTTGATCCATATCTAGACATTACGTGTGGTCTATTTTATTACAATTTGATGATATAATTTAAAAATTATCGATCATGAGTAGGAGTTGATCCTTGATAAATGCTTAATAAAAAAACTAAATGACCTAGCTAAAGTTACCCATAAAGGTTGTGCATGGATCACCATAAACAACATGTAACATCAATATCCTTGTTGTAGAGGAAATTCTTCCACATTTCAATATGTTCATCTGTAAGTGAAGGCACCTACTTAATTCCTTATCCTTCATGGTGGATACCCTCATATTTTCTTTTTGTAATCTAGTCGACATAATTGTATATTAACAGAGAAAAAAGTATACATGTTCTATGTTGTTGGCTTGTCACTGGGGAAACCAGAACAACAACAGTAGAATAATGTCTTAGTCCAGATAGTTTGAGATACAGAGTTAAACCATAAACTAAACCCAAAATGGCTAAGACAAGAAGACAATTTTCCTATGATATGACACCTAGGCAAAGTTGTGGCCAAAGAGCATCCGCCTCTAAAGTAAAAAGACCAAAAAACTAGTAACTAAAGAATTTAAAAGTTTTATCATGTAGAGTAGTTGCGACATCATCAGAAACCTGTTGATAGGCATCATGAGGCTATGTGAATTCTAGAACTTTCATTCGCGTATCCAACATTGAAGCTTTGTAATCTACCTCTTTTATCTGCAGTGCATGTCATCCAAATGGAGCAATATCTCATTATGGGCTTCGTTTCTCTCCACTAGAAGCTTGCCCATCATGATTTTAATTTGCTAATAAAGATCCCTAGTTTATGATATTTTGTTTCCTTGGTTCTGGAGGTACTAGTATCTGGAATCCAAGGGTCGATTTCTTCATCTACTTCAGTATAAGGGATGAAATGTCTATCCAAATGAGCCTCTACTTCAACTTGCTCAATCTCATCTTGAATCTCTGGAGGCATTTGAGATTGAAAGACTCCCGCAGACTCCTCTACTCCCTATTGAGCATGTGTGAGAGGACGTTGGCCTCTATGTCTATGACCTCTACGGCGAGGACCACCCTTGGCCTAATTAACACGTTGAAGAAATATAATGAACCAATGGACATGCAGATCCCCAGGCTTCACCCCCAACTCCGACTGACACTTAGAAGGGTCGAATATATCCCTGAAGAAGGATTGCAATGGAATTGTAAGCCGATGTAGACAACTTGTCTCCATATCCCATCAAATCCATGTGTATTCATTCTTAAGTCGATTGTCTAAAGAATCCAAAACATCCTCTGTACTGGGAAAGTTACCATCATGTGAGGATCGGTAATGGAGTGAGCACATGAATCCTTTGCACCTTCTATCATTAAACTCTGCATGCTATGGAGTAGTGGAGGGATATCCAAGTGTAGCCTCAAATTTCTAAAGGAGGATGACCTCATGAATGACGTGACAACCACTTATCATGTCCCTGTCACCCCATATGGGGGGGTGGATACCCTCAAGGTGTTTGAAGTTATTTGAACCTCAAATCCATACCCTTATTTTTCATACAATCTACTTCCTTGTTCTTATTACAAGGTACAAGATTGTATCTAATACTCATAAAAAACTCCAATGGCAAGCTTTCCCTTCATAATATTTATAATAGTGTTGGACTCTCCCATACTAGCTAACTTTTAAATTTCTATCAATAGTGGTAAGTCCAAAGCTTTGTAGAGGGTGTGACCTTCTACTATGTTATTGGTCGTAGCACCTACGCCCTGGTCCAATTTGCAATTTTAAATTTCTATCTATATTGGTAGGTCCAAATATTTGTAGAGGGCATGCTTTTTTACTATGTTATTGGTTGTAGTACATATGCCCTAGTCCATTTTGCAAGTTTTCCTTCTAGGTTCTTAACAAAAACTCTTTCCTTAGCTTACTCCATATTTTTTGTGTCTGCCTTAAGTAAGAGTCATATATGTTTTAAGGTAGACTTGGGCTATATTTATATATATATATATATAAACATACTATTTAAAAGCACACCATTTTTTTTATGGGATGGGCTATCCCTTGGATTATTAAAGATCAATTATGGATGGATATGATTGTTTGTAACATGATTCCAAGTTATTAGTCTAAGTACATTGGCTCAATAAATTAAGTAAATTTCAACATGTATTGTTTCATTTAGTAGTAACACTTGTAATTGTTCTAAACATTATATATAAAATTCATGAAACATGTCATTATTATTGGAGTGAAGGAGGACACTATAACATAAATCTAAGCTAACTTTCATGTTAATCATTTATGAATTACTTGTCTCTCACAAATATTGGTATGCATGTGAGACTATTCACAACACACTCTCCCAACACACATTAAAAAGGAGAGTATTGGAAAGGACACTTCTCAATAAAATTTCTATAGAAGTTGGCATGCCATTGTAGTAATAACACTTGTAAATATTATAAACGTAATACAAATAGTGATCACAATCCAAAGAAGACACTTAGGGCATGACATTGAAATCATTAATGATATTAGTCATTAATATTAGAGTGACATCAAAATAAAGACCATTGTAGTAATAACACTTGTAAATATTATAAACGTAATACAAATAATGATCACAATCCAAAGAAGACACATAGGGCATGACATTGAAATCATTAATGATGTTAGTCATTAATATTAGAGTGACATCAAAATAAAGAATTGCACCCAAAAGTCAACTTTCAATTTGGAAAATAACATAAGTTTACAAGCATGAAATGTCAAAATTATCTTGTGGAAAGATAAGTTTTACCCTTCGCAAATCATGTTTGATTGGTTCGACTAATAAAATCAATGCTCTGTAAAGGGACTAGAACATGATTTCATGTATGCTTAATATTTTAGATTCTCAGGGGATTTGTGCACAATTTCCTTATACAAGATTTCCTTCTAAGTTTTTATTAAGCCTTGTTGCCTGGGCTCTCCTTCGATTTCCTTTCACCACTCCTAATAAGAATGTTAATCTAATGTAGAGTTATTATATCCCACTAAATTGGTTATGATGTTGATATGGATTCAATGTCTCCTTCTTCTCTAATGGACAATGCCTTAGGTGAGTTAAAAAAAACATCTTGGTTCAAACAATTTAGATTCAAAATATGAAATTACATCCACCAATCCCAATCCTACATATACAAGGTATCTAGAATCAACACCGAATACATAAACTATAGATTCATTGACAAACTAGAAAGAAATAAAAAATATCTTTCATGGAGGGCTTTGCTAAACCCTGGACGCAAAGCCTCATTGTTCCTATTTTAAAAAATGGGGATAGAAACATTCCATCTAATTATAGGACCATTATGATTAGTCCGATTTTAGCCAAGTTTTATGGAATTATTTTGGAAAAGAAGATTAGCCTTTGGCTAGAAAGTCATGATAAAAGAGCTAAAGGCCAAGCTAGGTTTAAGAGATATCATTCAACTGTGGACCATCTTGTTACCTTTAGGATCATTACAGAGGAGTTGTGAAATAATACAACCAATCGTTTTTGTTGTTTTGTTGACTTTAGAAAAGCTTTTGACATGGTTCCTAGGAAAAATATTTGGAATAGGTTGGAAGAGATAAAAATGCCTCTCGAGTTGAGGGTTGTTGCAATAAGGATGTATGAGAATGTTATTGCTAAGTTTAAAAACACTGAGGGCTCTTCAAAAGAGATTAACTGCAATATCAGAGTCAAACAAGGTTGTCCGTTGTCCCCTACCCTTTTTGGCATTTACATTGACAAGTTAGAATATTGATTGGAAAAAGCAGGTTGTGTCAGCCCTACTCTCACTGGTATAGTCATCAATCTTCTTCTTTATGCTGGTGATATCGTTCTTATGGAAAGGAGTCCCCATGATATTGGAAACCAACTAAGAATCCTCAAGGATTTTTGCTCCAATATGGGTATGATTGTTATTACTAATAAGACTAAGGTCATGATTATTAAATCCAATAAGATCCCTTATGATACCTTCGTATATGACAACAACAACTTGGAGGAAGTGACTTCCTACAAATATCTTGGAATTGATATTCACCACAAGCTCAATTGGAATCATAGCATTGAGAAAAGGATTATTGGGGGGTGGGAAGCTTATTATGGGCTTGAAAACAATTGTAAATCAACTGATCTTTGGAGTTGGGATAAGGAATAAACTCCTCTTTGAGACTCTTGCTACACTTTCTATTCTTTGTGGATGTGAAGTCTGGGGTTGTAGTATCTCTCACGAGTCCTGGAGAAAGATAGAGCAAATACAAAAGAATCTTAACCTATAATCTCAAAATTAAAGGAAATACACCCTATCCCATCCTCCTCTTAGAAATAGGCCTCTCCCCCATTGAGAGCATGGCTATGACTAGATACCTAATGTATAAGAACAAGTTAAAGAACATGGAAGACAAGAGGCTTCCTAAAATTGCTTCAAAATCGAGTCATAACCATCATCGACTCAAGCAAGGATGGCATAAAGTTGCCCGGTCTTGGCTAAACTATTGAGGAATCATGGAAGACACCATCTTGCAGAATAAAGATACTATTAAAAAAACTTCAAATCAAAATTTAAGGAGAAAATGTGGTGTGATAAAGAGTTAGAGGAAAAAATAAAATTAAGGTATTATAAGGATGTAATCAACCCTAATCTAGAAGATCAAAATTATCTATCTGTTTTACCAAGTGTAAAGAAAAAAATAAGCATTGCTAAGATAAGAACAAATTCTCATGATCTCCATAGTGAAACTAGGCATTGGTCAATTCCTAAAATGCCATGGGATGAAAGAGTGTGTCACCTTTGCATGATGGCTATTTGAAGGTTTTTCCAAGTTTCAATGGAGAGAGTAGCACTTCCGCTCCAAGCATTAGGGTGAACCGAACTGGGTATTTAGAACATGGAACAAATATATACGAGAGGGAAGTAGAGAGGACCTTCCCCACCGACCAGTTTGTTTTGGTCAAAACCAAGCGATCAGGGATTTATATCATCAGCTGGCCTTGGATTGGGGTATAACTGTTAATAATTTAAGAGCCAAAGGACAACCGCCCTCCATTCTGCTTCATTTCCCGCTAGTGAGTCGCCAAGAAGAAAGGTAACCCTTCCATTTGTGACACTAAGAAGGTTGAAGATGAAAAGCACTTTCTCTTAGATTGTCCAACCTATACCCATATTAGATCTCATTTTCAAAATATTTGTCACACTACCAACCTTCCTAACCTCTTAACTCAACAAAAGTATGGTGATC
>ML787258.1:374043-386493 GCA_009831015.1 Picea engelmannii
TGATGTGTTTGTTGTGTGGTGGTGGTCTTGTTACATTGTTATATTAAGGTGCCCTTTTATGAGGATTTGTGATCTAATTAAGCCAAGTGTCTCACCCTGTTGGGGGATGGAGTCTTTGTTCTTTTGTCTCATTTATGTTAGTGGGCTTGTTATTCTCGCGAGCAAAAAGAATATCCCTCTTGTTTTAGATTATTGTTTTGTTGAAATAGAGTTGAACTGGAACACCCTTTCTAGTGTATGCTCCTCGCCCTATTACACACCAGTTCTTTGTAGGTACACTAATAGGTATGTTGGAGGTTCTCAGGTGATGCCAATCGTCAAGTTTTGTAGTAGAAATCAAAGGCTTCTTTTGGAATTGGGTATATAATGGAACCTCAAGATATCAAAGATGTTCGTAAGGTTTTAAGGAGACATGAAGATTCCTTCATCAACAATGAAAATTCCCTCGGGTCCCTCTTTGCAATTATGCACATATGGAAATGAAACAACATGAGTAATATGAAATGATTATGGGTACATACTCTAGATGAATATGGAGAAAAAATTTCAGAGCTAGAAATAGACCGTTATAAAATAAAATGCTTCATTCAATACTCAAGTGAAGCTTAAACTTCAAACTCCACATCTTCAGGACATACCATAGAGCAGGTCGAGAGCAAAGACAATGAAGCAGAATTTGGACAACACCAGAAAGAAGAAATGGTAGTGGACCAACCTCATAATTCCTTGGAGACAAATCTGCAGAATTAACTTAGATAAATGTTATGTAGTAGTACATGCATCTTGAATGTTTTTTATGGGTGTTATAATTGCCATGTTAGTACATGTTAGTATGTACGTAGTCAGTGGAACGTTGGGAATTAAAGTCTTAGATTTTAGGAAAAAAAATCTAAAGGTGTCGTTGGAGGATTTTTTTGAAACAATAGACATGTACTCTGTATAATTTTGCCTTTCTGATCATTATTAATATAAAATTCCCCAATCCCCGTTAATAATAATAATAAAAATTGTATGAACAACAAAACATACATTTCCTTAGGAGATTTTACCATTCACATCTTTGCTTCACTCCAATGCAAGTTTGAGTGGGCTTAATGATTAAGAACATATGTTAAATCATTCTCCTCCCTAAACTTTAGTAGTTAAATTGGGTCCCTTGTCCTACAAACAAGGGAATCTCATACATCAATATAATAATACTCTAATTACATGTAATGGTAATGAAGAGTATTCTCATTCATCCATTTTTTTTTAAAATATTTAATCAATATAAATAGAATTGTAGATTGATTATTGAATTATGATGAATTTAACTATATAATTTTTAAATATTTTTTGTAAATAATAAAAATTTACAAATTATTTTTTATAAATAGTAAAAAAATACAAATTAATAAATAAATAATAGTTTTATAATCATATTTCAAATATTTTCTTATTTATAAAAAAATAATACTTAATAAATATAATCAATTTATATTATATAATGTAAGTACTAAAAACTAGCACAGCTGCTAATTCGCTGGTGAACGCCGAAAGGCGGCTTAGGTTTACGGTTGTGCGAATACTTGTGCGAATACCCAAAACGCCGCCTTAATACTTGTGTGAATATCTTTACGCTGAAGGGCATATACCTATTGACAATGGGCACAATTAATGATCTTTTAACCTTATTTAACCTTAAACCCTAATTTGATGGCTATGCATTGAAGATGCTGGCATATTCATTCTTAGTCGTCCTCCAAAATCAATGGGTCAGATTTATTATTCATAACTTTCTTGCATTTATCAAGGCATATGTTAACATGTTTACTTTTTAACATTTACCTAATCACATTAAAAAATTACTGTAAGGATATGTAAATGCCACGTTTAAATGATTAAGTAGGATTAAACCATGCAACCAAACGTTTCAAATTACCACAGATGAATTACTGATTACCACATACATTTTATATTGGGGGCACGAAGACACAAGTTTTCAGGGCGTTCTCAGCCGCGAGTTAGTGGCTGTGCTAGTAATATTTTTTAATCATGTAGATGTGGCAATAAGTTAGTGAACATATTGCAATAAGTTAGTGAAGTTAGATGTGGCAATATTTTTTAAACACGATTAGGTAAATGTAAAAAAGTAAACATATAAACGGATGTCTTTATAACAGCTCGGAAGTTAATGGATGAAATCAGAGCCATTCATTTATTGTGACGACTAAGAATATTCTAGGCATATTTAATCTCCTCCATAGAAAACATATTAAGAACTAAAAACCTATTAAATGTGTCCATTGTCAATATGTATTCGCCTTTTGACGTAATAAATGTGCCCATTGTCAATTGCCCATTGTCAATAGGTATACGCCTTTCGGCATAACTATCTATTAATTATTCAATTATCATAAATTTACAATATAATTTCTAAATATCGTTTTAAAATAAATACTAAAAATTATCTAGTAATTATTCAACTATTTAATTATCATAGAATTTTCAATATAATTTCTTAATATCGTTTAAAAAACAATAAATAATAAAAGAACCTAACATATTAAAATCGTAAATTTGAAGATGCGCAGATTTTCTACCAAAAAAGAACATCAAATAGTATATCAATTGTACAACGGACTTTTCGAAACTTTGAATCCCCACGGTCGCTATCCTTGCCCCAACAATTCGCCTGCTCCAAAGAAAAAGTGTACACAATAAAGAGGAACGTTTCAAAATCGTTAACCGACTGGAGACTGTTGACGCAAAGGCCAAGTGCCACGTAAATGGATTTTTGTCTCCATTTAGCGAAGATACCTAGCGTAAAGATGTGGGCCGTAAAGCTGTGGGGTCTGCCCTTGCTGTTATGTGAAATTTTATTGATAATTATAAATGACATTGTTGCTTTGTGTACTAAGTCCCGGGCTGGTTGGCGTGACCAGGAATGGCCGGTGAAAGAGCGTAGACCATTACGTGCTCCTCAAGCTAAATGGATCTTCAAAGCTTCTTTTTCCCAAAAGCCTCGCTGATATTGTCTGCCTGGAGGATGCACCAGGCCGTCGCGAGCTTTTACGGCATCTATGTTATAAATTACACTTTCCGAGATGTTTGAGCTTGGGATGTGACTGCTCAACTTGCCTTTGTTCAAGTGAGTCGATATATTTCATTTTAATCTTTTTTTTCCTCCTTTCAGTTAATTGCATTTCACAGCTTTTTTGTGCCCGACCAGAGAAGGTTAACATTTTCTGTGTTTCGTCAACAAATGTGAGGCTTAAAAGACTCTTTTTTGGGAAAATGATTATTTTACGGTAATCAGCCACAACCGTAGCTAAAGAATTTTTCAGAGTGACTAAATTATTTAGAATTTCTGCATTTTGTAGTGAAGTTTGAAATTGCTCTGTTTTTGCATTGTAATCTGTTTTTTTTATTTTTCTGGAAAATTTAAATTCTTTAATCCAAATTTGCAAAATTGTACCGCAGCCTAAGCCTCTGTTTAATCCAATAAAATTTAATATCTCTTTAAAAAAAATACGTTATATTTTTCTATGGTTTGATTAAAGCATTTGAAGCTTTTATTCACTTGCTCGTGTACTCATCTGAATATATATATTTTTAAAGTATTTTATTAAAGCATTTAATGCTTTTATTTACTTGCTCATTATTCATACGAAGAAACATATTTTTGTGTATCATTAAATTCGCTGTGCATCCATACTAAGAATTTTTTTTGAAAGCATTTAAAGAATTTATTTATTTTTTCTGTTTCATTAAATGATTAAAAGCTGTGACTATTTGCTCGTGTATTCATCTGAAGGATTTATATTTTTTGTTTGTTTAATTAAAGCTATTTAAAACCTTTTTTATTTGTAATCGTTAGTGTATGCATCTGAAAATTTTATATTTTCTTTATGTTTTATTAAAGCATTTAAAGCTTTTATTTATTTGCTCGCCCACTCATATGTTTTTTAGCCTTTCATAAACAAGGTTTTTATTGATTTGTTCGTGTATTCATCCCAAGAATCTACATTTATTTTTGTGTTGTTCACTGAAGCATTTAAAGATTTTATTTAATTGTTCCAGGAGTTCTTCTCAAAATCTATTCTGCTGCCACCGGAGTTTAAGTTTGTTTCAGCCAGTAAAACATTTGATTTCTCTGCATTTTAGTATAAGGTTCAAAGTTTCTCTGGATGTCAGCAAGGAATCACCTACTCACATAACAGTGGTTGTTGTTGGAAAACATAGAATGAATTTGTATGTCTTCTAACCATTTTGGATTTTGTTTTGGCAGAGGCTTGGTTGAAGATTAGGATGCATATACCAAATACTTCACTGGAAGAAAATGGGGCAAATATGCATATACCAAATACTTCACTTCAAGAAAACGGGGCAAATTACATTGACCTAAGATGTACAGTTCAATCGGAGGTAGATGAATTGAGAAATGGAGGAGAAAGCATTGCATACACTTATCCAGAAACAGATGCTGAATCATGTTGTGCTCAGCTGACTTGCAAATGTAGCGAGGGTACCATATATAAGAACTCTGAGAAAAAATATGCAACAGTAGTTGCTGGACCTTCTAGTGAACCACTACAAAGGCGCTCTATTTTTTTCTATGGAATTGGACATATGCTCAATGATCTGACTTCGGCATGTTGGTTTACTTACCTTCTAATGTTTCTGACCGAAATTGGTTTGACTCCAAGGTAATTTGCTTCTTAATTGACTGAAATAGTAACATTGCTTCTCTAGACAGCTGGGGAAATTTTCCAATTTTCTTTACTTATTTGTGACAGATTTCGTCCTAGATCTGGATAATAATGGCTTTAATATAACTAGCAAGTATGATATAGTAAGAATAAGCTTATTGTTCTTCATAGCAGAAGGAATTACCGGGATCTGCGATACTGACTGGTCAATTTGATGCAATGACAATCTTAGAACAAGAGTGAGAACACCTCCTCTAGCAACATAACCTAGTTCAGTTTGGTCTCAAAGAATAAAACATGATGTACCTTTTAACATGAAAAGCTCAGGACATAGGGCATGCATAGTGAGTTGACTAATTTGCAATCTGTTAGCAGCACTAGTCACCCCTTGGGAGAATTTGTTTCTTTCCACAACAATTTTCTTGAGAGAATAACCTAGTGGGTTAGCTTGAGTGATTGACTGCTGTCATTTACAAGCAGAAGGTCTCGGTTCAAGTCCCTGGGCTGGTTGCCTCTGTGGATTTTGTCAGCCTCACTCGATGTCCTCACTGGGTCAGGTTGCCAAAACTGCAACTGTTCACTGAGTACCATCCTCAGAATGAGGGGATGTGCCTGGGGTTTTCCTGCGAATTGTATTTTGAGGAAAACAATTATTTTGAAAGAATTCTCTTTACTTTTACCATGACCTCTATTTCAGTGGCCAATATTTTGATAGCTGAAAGTATACTTATTTTCCTCACCCTTCCTGTCATGCCATCAGAATTGAGACACTAAACATTTTGACGGTTGTAACTTAAGAAGTTTTCTCTGCATGGTGTTTTATGTTCCACGAAGAGATTTTATAAGAAGGCTTTGTAGTTTAAAGTATTTACTTTGTCTACGGAAGAATTTAAGAAAAGCAATAGTATGGATAAAGCCTTTAGCGGAGTTCTGGAGGTTTAACAAATGTGATAGTTCCTTTGAGTGGAGAAATAAGAATATGCACTTCTCATGGTTAATTAAAAATGAGAATTAATGCGAAGATTCGAGTATCAGAAAACTTTTAGATACGAGTGGTAGCCGGTAATCTGTGGGAGATAAGAAATATAAGACATATGTCTTCTATGAACAATATGTTAGAAATAGGTTTTGTTGTGTAAGGGAAATGAATTATAACTTATTACGTGAGCATAGGATTTAGTAGGTTATGGAAACTGGATATGGATCTCTTGATTCTTGTCCTTTTCAACAAGGTATTTAGAATAAAGCTTAACAGCATATATCATCTTGAAGCTGCATTGAAATAATTGAGGATTCTTCTGCAGTATGGAGATATCATAAAAAATTTCACTTCCACATCTTAAAATTTTGTCTCAACATACCTCACATCCATGGGAAATATCAGAGCAGTAGCAGTTAGAGCATTTTAAATTTATATACAAAAGGTCTTCATTGACTTAGGGGTTTTGAACTCTTGGGCCATATTCATGGTTGCCAGTATGAAGCCTGTTAACAACCATAATAATCATTGGGATGGTTCAACTCTCTTTCAAGAAGGGTGACTTCCCTTATAACCATCCTGATTTGTGTAGATGCTAGGTAGCACCCTCTCGATGAAATGCAGAATATCAAGGCATAAAGCCATTTGATGCAAGACACACCTTACCCATTGTTAACCCCCCAGATTTTCCTACGCAACTGGAGGGTTAAGATCCAGCTAGCTTTCATCAGACTGGTATTTAGTGACAGGTGCATCAATGTTCACAGTCATCAGAGTCCATTTCAAAGGCATAGTCACCAGTTTTGGGGAAAATTACTATTTTTAGTAGTTTTCCTGTTTTCTAGGAGCTAGAGTTTGGAGGTCCACAGGTCAAAGGTGATCACATATTTGGGATCCTTGTGAGCTCACAATGCCAATCGGCTTTTTCCGGGTGACATGCGAGACATTGCTATTTTTAGTGGTTAGGGTTTGAGGGCTCGTATGACGATTATGAGCATATATTTGGATTCATTGCAGAAAATTGAGTCCAATGAGACTGATTTCATTGCCATGCGGCATGTTGCTATTTTTAGCAGTACCTTTCTTAGGTTTGCTATATTTGGCAGTGATCTCATACCAGTTCCCTTCATTTTTTGTCTTTCCTATTTTTAGGAGTCGGACTACTATTTTTTGCATGCCTATATTTAGCAGTGCTATTTTTAGCAGGTGTGGGCACTATACTCTTGGTTCTAGTGAGTAGTCATGAATGGGTTCGAATTGAGCAACTGGAAGTTTTTCAGTGTGACATGTGATGTAGTGGCCATTCCAACATTATCTCATCCCGAAAACCCTAGGTCGCCCTCCTTGAGTATATTTGGCAATTTGCTAAAATTGATTTTTCATGACTCCAGTTCTATTTTTAGTGGGTGACTTATCACCATTTTTGGAAAAGGAGGCGCCTAGCTTAATTTGGGTGATTTCCTAATTCCTCTTTGCTAACTTTGGAAAACGGGGAGATTGGGAGATGATTATTTTTGGCCAGGCCAGGGCGACCTCATTAATTTGTTTGCATGGGAGATGAAAATTTGTTATGGGAGAGAGCTAATTTTAGAATTTTTATTTATGGAGGAATCCTAGTTAGCTTGAGATAAGCTGACCTCTCATGTTTATTAATGGAATTTAGGGGGATTGCATGAGTTCAGTTTATTTGTGGAGAGGTTGACCCCCTTCTTGCTATTGTTTAGTGAGAGTTTGAGCCATATTTATGGCTGTTATCTAGCATTTAAAGCAGTTTGCCTAATTTAAAACAGCCACATTACAGCAGTTATATTTTACATGAGCAGGCTGCCTACTTTTGGGAATTTGGAGAGTTATAAGAGCAAGGTGAATGACATTATTAGGGGGAGTTTTTTTAGTGACTCCTCCTCTTCCATCTTTTCTTTCTCTCATTGTTGCCTACACTCTGTGTAGTGGATACTTTTCCAGTCAGTCTTGTATGTTTTTCTCCATGATGCAAACAATCTTTTGACGAATATAGCAATAGAGTTTGACTATGTAGTTTCTTTACAGTTCTTCGAATTCGGTGGTTGAATAGTATTGTGTCGTTGCAATGGTGTGGGTGGCCTAAGTGCCTTTAATATGACTTTTGATCACTTAAAGTGCATGTCCATTTTCTTTTCTTCTTTCATATTTAGCTGTTGTGAGTTGGAATTCTCTCATATTATTTAATTATAATCTTTATCGTGTCCTTGGTTGCTTGCACGCATATCAAGGACAATTGTTTTATGTGTTGATCATTCATGCTAACCATACGTATTTTTTTTAAGTGATTAACAGTGTGTGCATGAACACCAGGGACACCCCTAGAGAAACATCAGTCCGAACGGAGGAGTAATTAATAGTGGCCTTAGGCTAGTTACTCATAGTTGTTTCTTAGGATTGCACGGAGTAGATTTGAGAGACAACAAAATACTACAAGGATAGTGGTGATTTTTTAGTTATTGATTTATTTTTTGACTCACCTGGCGACTTTGTTGGTGTAGGATTGGTTTATACTAGATAACAAGCAGAAATCTTCGAGATTCGATCATACACAAGGCCTTGTTCCAGGCCTTAGTGACCCTGAACATCTATTTTGAAACACAAGGGTGGATCACTACCTAACAACATCCCTTGGCGACTCCATTGTAAAAAGATCATGATTGATCATGGATGTTGAATACAAATAGTGGGTGCAAGGTAATTTTTCCCTAGCTTCCAAGTTTTCTCACATTAAGAGGGGAGAAGATGAAACTATTCCTGAGTTTCATGGCAGATTTTGAATGCATTTGATAAGATCCATTCCTTATTTTGACCAAGAAAATTTTTGGTGGATTATACCTTTGATTTTGATTTAGAGTTCGATGCCTCTTTTGGAGTGAAAACCCAAGAAATATAGGGCTAGCTTTCTTTGCTGCCCTAAGAGTGCAGGAATTCCTTGTGATTGAAAAAGAACATAATACTGGAAACTTTGCATGTGATGAAGGGGATGATGATGGCTCTTGCTTGGATGATCATGAACCAATTTTGCACCACTTGAATCATATGCAGAGTTCCATGAAGATGAAGTTGAAGAGCTGTTTACAAGTGGGTTCGTTGGTTCCTTTCAGTGATGATGATAAAATTCAGAAAGAAGAGCAACAAATCAGCCATGCAGAATTGAATCAGCATGAGACTTTATCCTTAGTCCTTGTTTCATATAAAGTGTCATATTTAATGCATTTGACATGTGAGTGAGGATCATGGGTTGAAGTTGGATAATGAATCATAAGCTCAAAATTTATGCTCTTTTCCTTGTTTCACCTTGGTGGGCATCTTTAGTATCCTAGTCCCGTTTTGTCACTCTTGGGGAGTAGGGGTACTATTGGGAGGATTTGATAAGGGTGACGTATCATTCCCCCCCATACTTAACAATTTTCATCCTGGGGCCTTCTGCATTGTAATAAACTTCGGTATGGTTGTTACATGTACACCAAAAAGGCTCGTAGTTCATCCTCCTATGAGAATAAGGGATAGAATGTCAAGGTTGTTGCAACTGCTCTAAAAAATAGATAAAGAAAGAATGTTATAAAAGAAATAAAGAAATGTGGGATAATGAATGGCCAACTTTAAAATCCAAAGGCCAGCTTGAGCTTTGCCCCCTAGCTATGAGGCGATCACCCCTAGTCCTAATGCATTGAATGCATATCAAAATGAAAGGACTGGATCCCAACAAGAAAGAAAAGAAAGAATGAAGTGCTTGAAACCTGAAAAGGGGACTTGAAATGCATAAAATGAATATCAAAAGGCAAGAAAGGGATTTGGAATACGCACATTGCCAAGGAAAGGGTATCTCAAGCAACACGCGCTCCCTTTACAAAGGCGCTCATCGAAATGGACCAAGCACAGTCCCTTGCATGTTAATGACTCTATCACCATGAAGTAACCCTGACACGTTTTTCATTCACTGTTATCCCCATTTCCTAGGGATAACTAAGGAGATGATGTCTTGAGGCCCTCAGGTTACAGACATGGAGTATCGAGAGACGGATGGTTGACTGCGTCCACTTGCATAGACAGAGGTCCACCTCACCACCATAGGTCTTAGATTCATCGCGATGTTATCAGCCACAACAACTTGCTTCCGGAAGACATTGGGTCTTGCTCCATGAGGTACAAGCCATGTATTACGGTGAGTGTCATTTCAATATTTGGGGCATTTGACTCTGTTGCATTTAAAAGCTGCTTTTGATTATGTAACGTTTGCTTGGAAGTTATGCTCTTTGCCCCGTTTCACCTTGGTGGTTGACATTGTGCCCTAGTAAGTGGTCGCCCTTAGGGATGTGTTTGCTACAGGGAGGTCCCCTTGACAAGTCATCGTGCCATTCCCGATCATATTTACCACTTTCCACACTTCATTCCCTCGCCTCCTTATCTTTTGGGATTTTCGGGTGTACTGACCCAAGAAGGGATTATCCCTCATTTCATGCGAAGAAGGGGTTGAAGGCCAAGAGGTTTGTAGCTAGCAAAAGATAAAATCCAATCATGAACCTTCTAGATGCTCGCTCAGGGATCCCAAGGACAATGAAATGTCTCTCATAAGAAACTGATGGGACCCATGAAAAAGTAACAATGCAAAAATGCCAACCAAGGTAGAGCACGTGTGGGAAATGTTTTTCATGCTTAGGTAGAAGTCCAACACATTGTCTTCAACTTAGGGAAGCATAATGTGACCAGAGTAGAGTCAAGGTGGGTATTGTTTTCATGCTTAGGTAGAAGCCCCACCTTGGCTTCAACCTGGAAACATCTTAAAAGAACAAAAGGCAACAAATGGGCTTGGAAAAAGGATGCATTGAAAACGAAGGTTCAACACACCCTCTACAAAGGCACCCATAAATGAGACACTACGATCCCTTGTATGTCATGAACCCCATGCCCAAAAGTCTTGCCCCCATCCACTTCATCTTCTACACATGGCTTAGAGGGGGTCCACCTTGGAAACACTCCTTGACTAGGGGATGATTCACCTAATAGGTCGCTTTGTCAACACTCCCATACCTAAACTTGGTAAGTTGCATAGGGTCTTTGAGCACTTGTTTAATTTGATGGGGTGGTTTTTGATGCACATGCTTAGGTGACTCTTTTATTGATTTGATTTACTTATCATGATATCTTTTACTTGAGATCCTTGGAGGGCGTATTCATTGTCTTTGCAGGACCTTGCTTGGTGGACAATTTTGGAGCAACAAGCCTAGCTTGGGCTTCCTTGGGGCATGAAGTGCACAGGATGGATACCATGGCCCGCACACCGGATGATGATGACAACCTTTGGAGGTTTGAAAGACACTTTGGATGACCTCACCTAGCCCCTACTAGCCCAACGTTTTGCCTTTGGAGGTCAAAATGTCACATTTTGAGGGCTTGAGGTCACCCTAGGGCTAGGGTTTGGAGTGGTGGTGTGGTTGACTTGACACTTGGTACCTTTTGGATGGAGAGAGACCTTGGCTTGATGGAGGAGACCTTAGTGCTTGAGAGGAAGGCCTTTGGAGGCCCAAAGTTTCACCTCCAAGCTCAACAAATTGCTCCAAGTGCCAAAATGTTGCCCTAAAGGGGTGATGTCATGTTTTTTTTAGGGTTTTCTTATGTGCAAAATCAAATTTAAATTTGTAAAGGGGCAAAGTAAGGGTTGTTGGCTCCTTACTTTGTGGTTTACCCTAAAGTTAAGTGGACAAACACTTTTTAGAGGATTTGTAAAAATAAGGATCATTTCTATTTAATTTTCATCATAGCTCTCCCATTTTGAGAGAACTACTTGGCTAAAATTTGTGTTGGGTATGTGTTATATTATTTGCACGAGTAGCAGTGTTTGAGCGTCTGCGTCGGGCGCGCAGGGGGGTTAGAGGGGGGTGCAGGGGTTCGGGGGCAGCACCCCCGAATTTTTTTTTTCGGGACGACATATTTCCGGGACATATTTAGGTGGTTTTTTCGGCACATGGTTTTTTGCCGATGGTTTTCTATTTCCGGTTAAGGAATTAGGGTTTTGAACTAATCCAAGTCATTGGGTTAGGGTTTTTGGATGCCGCTGGCTCCTATATGTATATTGTATTGTAAACAATGTAACACAATGTATGAATATAATATATGCTGGTTTTCCCGGTTTGGGTTTCCAGGTGAAAAATCTCTGTGTAATGTTTGTATTTGCCATTGTATCTTTTCCGTTCTATTCTGAATATCAGTTTGCAGTAGATATTGTACAAGGTTAGAATTTACAATTTGCGCCCCTCTTGGGAAAATTCATTCTCTTTCTCTCTCTCTCTCTTGTGATATGGTTTAGCTCGTCTTATGGAATGAAGTGGTGTGCTATCTCTTGGAGGCTCTTTCTCTTGCTTGGATGGTGAAAAATACTTGGTAACTAGGGTTTGTCTTGGCATTTTTTTGGAATTGGTAAGGAAAATTTGCATTTTGTTAGGTTTCTGATCCAGGTGGATATCGGTGGCCACCCACCTTTTCCAAATGGCTCAAAACAGTTTTCTGGCAATTTTGACAATTTACTATTTTTAGCAGGTTTAACTTTCGGGGCCATTTTGAGGGCCCAAATGAAAGTTTTTCGAGATCGAGGTTCTCAATGATAGCTGAAGTCATAATTGAGCCCCCAAAATGAATCTCCTTGACGATACCTTTCCAACGAGCTATCACACGCCTAAAACGGAGATCGTATGCAAAAGTTATGACCCCGGGAAGTTGATGTACTCACTTACCCAAACGGGGCCCACATGACTTTTG